>JAUMHP010000285.1:2108112-2123531 GCA_032361065.1 Enteromius trimaculatus
GTAAGCCTAAACTTCACAAAAACTATAAACTGGTTCTTCAAATCTGATTGGCTAATCACAATGTTGTTCCAGGGACACGCCTAACTCAGCAAAATCAGGTTCTGCAGCTTGGGCACGGCCTTGAGTCCTTAGCCACTTTTAAAAGACGAGCAGTTCTTTTGTAACTAGGAGTAATGTTTGTTTCTTTGTGCATTAGTTAACATTCATTGATTTTTCACAAACTGAACTTCTAAAAACCAGCTGGAAAGGATTTTCAAGCAATATTCTCTTGCACGCTTAAATTTTGACTGTGAATATGTTTGTTCCATCACACTAGAGGTGTAAAAATAGCATTAAATACAGCTAATGAGTTAGAATGAGATATTCTTATGATTCATCATGCCTCATTACCTGGCTGTATCAGCCAGGCAGTGGGGAGCATTTGCATATTTGTTGCTTCTTGTAAAAAATTAAGATTGCTTTACAGACAGTTTAGCGGTACTGTATGTTAAAGTCCAAGCAACTCAGATACTAGAGACGTATGCTATAAATTTATGACACCAGCATCACTTTGCATTGAGTACATTTCTGAAGCTTTTTTGTTTGTTTGTTATTTTCAGTGTTCAAGTCTTATTTCAGATCTTTTGTACTAGGCTACTAAATAATATAAATTCCCCTCTTGGCAAGTTCTTTAGATCACAAAATGTAAGACAGCAGCGATTTTCTCTGAACAGCTTTTCTGTTGAGTCAGTCACCAGATCAGCACTAATAAAGGAGAGGGCACTACATAAGAAAGAATCTGTGGAGTACTAGAATTCATTTGACCGCTCTCTATTTCTGTCTCAGGCTGCCGCAGAGTCAGCGGAGGCCCAGACGATTCGCTCGGTGCAGCAGACCCTGGCCTCCACCAGCTTGTCGCCTGCGCTCGTTCTGCCTTCCCCTCTATCCCAGCACCCCTCGATGTCCGCCGCGGCGCAGGCGCTCCAGCAGGCCCTGCCTCGAGCCATCGCCCCAAAACCTCTGCAAATGCGCGTCGGCGGCAGCCAGATTGTCACCTCCGTCACGGTAGCTCATCAAAACATGACGGCCGGCGGCGTTCAGTCGCAGATGCTGGGGCAGATGGGAGCGGGCGGTCCGCAGTCAGGCGTGTCGTCGCAATTGAGTCCGCCGATGCAGCCCCGGCACGCTTCCATGCAGCAGCAGATGCAGCAGCAGCAGATGCAGCAGCACTTGCAGCACCATCAAATGCAGCAGCAGCAAATGCACCACCAGCAGATTCAGCAGCAAATGCAGCAGCAGCATTTCCAGCATCACCTGCAGCAGCAGCTCCAGCAGCATCACATGCAGCAGCAGCAGCAGCACCAACAGATGCAGCAGCAGCAGCAAATGCAAATGCAGCACATGCAGCACATCCAACAGATGCAGCAGCATCAAATGCAGCAGCATCTCCCACAGTCGCAGTGTTCGCCCGTGCAGCACTCGCCCGGCACACCACACTCTGCCTCTCTGGGCAGCCCGCCGCCCCCTCCCACATCCCAGCCTCACCCCTCGCAGGTACAGGCTCACGCGCAGGTCCTGTCGCAAGTGAGCATCTACTGAACCAAAAGCCCTCGGACCCGCAGTTGCGACTCCACGAGAAAGCCAGAAGGAAGTTGTTATTGAAAAGCATCATTACAAGGTTGCTTTTTTAAGTTGCACTTAAGAAGTGTGTAAGAATATGAATGTTTTACAAAGAACTGTCCTTTGTTCTAGATGGATATAAGATATGTGTTAAAAGGACGAAGCGTCTTAGCTGGATTTTTTGTCTATAAGATAGGCTGAGCTACGGGGAGGTCTGTTGATAGACTTGAGTGCCCAGTAGTCATTTGTATGTATATTTAGTTCATTTGGTTTCTCTCTCTGTCTCTGTCTCTCTCTCTCTCTCTCTCTCTCTCGTTTGTGGAGTTTAAACTCTGTCAGAGCATGATGGCGTGGGAAGAACGTTCAGAGACGATCACAGAAACACCTGACGGTTTTATTTAACAGCTTTATTTATGAGGTTGGATTGGCTTTCAACACCAGACAAAACAGAAGACTGGATTTCTGTGGATGGGGAATATCTAAAGAAGTTTCGCAAAAGATATGAACTGAACTGCTACTAAACTGGTCATCAGAGACATGCTGTATGGCTCTTGCACTGTCTGGCCAGTTTACTGTCAACTCTTCTTCCCCTTTGCATCATCCTTCTTTGCGTTCCCACGGATGGAACTGTTTAACAGTCACTGTTGGAAAGCTCTCAATCAGATCATCCTGCTTTTAGAACCAAGTGGTGTTTGACACATCTCATGCTGTGTTATCAAACAGGAAACAATTTTAAAAGATGTAAAACACACTGCATTTGCTGGACTATTTAACATGCTTCCATAATTCATTTCAGTCATCACGTCTCCAAACACCTTTGTGACCTGCTGTATGTGTTTTTAGGAAAGAGGACAGAACATTTTTGGAGTTCTTCTCCTCTGGCCAAAACCCTCAAAAGCTCATTCACTCCCACATATGTAGTTACAAGCACTCCAAAAAACTTCTTCTCTGTAATTATCTTTACCTCAGAAGTTCTATTGAATAAGTTATGTTTCTGTTTTTTTTTTTCTTTTGTGTAATTAAAACTTATTTTATGGGGAGCGGAGGAGATAAATTACTGAATTAGGTTTACTGATTGGGGTATTTTTATTTCATAATACCCTAAAATTCACAACAAGGTCCGTTAAATGGGAGTCTTATCCAATGTTTTTTTTTTTATATCATAGAAAGGACATGGAAGTATTTTGTGCCAGCTGTAAAAGAATCAGTGGTAAGAGAAAAGAAAATTAAGTTGTACAAAAGTTTTTATATGTGAGGCTTTAAATGCAGACGTTGGCAAGCTGACCTGTCACCTGCTTTATCTCATAGTGCTCTTTTCTACTTTTTTATGAGTTACAGTAGCAGCAAATCATTTGTTTGTATTTTTGCTTACATTTCAAAATTAATTGCTTTTAAAAACCTGACAGTAAAATAAATACAGTTCATGTCAGTTGGAAACACCTGTTTTTAAACATCATAAATGTCATTTATTAAGTTTTATTTTTGCCATCCAAAAAAAATACACATCAAAAAGAGGCATCATCATCATCATCACCATCAATATGATACTAGCCATAATTTTGTATTATATTTCTCTGTGTCTCTCTGTTTGCAATTAAAATAATCAAAAATATTTATTTCAAGGAACTGATTCATTTCAAAGATTATATTAGCCATACTTTTGTATAAAATATTTCCTCAATGTGTCCTTGTTAGTTATGAAAGATTTAAAATAAAGACATCAGTACTTAAAATATTCAGTTGATTTGGGATATACAGTTGTACTATTTGTATTTATTTCTGCAAATATGTTCTGTTTATGTTTTTGTTTTTTTCCATGCCCGTTCACATCGATCTCCTTTTCCATGGTTTCACATTTTAAAAATGACCCCTGCGCCCCCAGACACAAATATTTGTGGGGGAAGGTCGGATTTGCAAAAGGCTAATTATCATAAATGCACAATAAGCACGTGAGGACAGTGGAACGCCTTTATCTGCTGAGCGGTGCTGGTATCTTCCACCCTACACCAGACAGAGACGCCCGAACGCAACAGAAGGGAAGGAATCTGTGCCTGCGCATATCTTGTTCCACATTAATAGAATTCTCAATCTGTATTTTGTACCCAATTAGTTAATTTTGAGAATGCTTGTGCAATTTGCATGAGAGAGGCTGCAGTGATTGGCTCTCGAGTCGGGTTTTGTGTCACAGAGAAGCCCACACTCTCACTCTTTGATTAATTGCAGCATCTGTTCTGTCAGAGGGTGTAGTTGAGAGGTCTGCAGGAAAACTGCAAATAAGTGCTGGCAACAGTCTTAAAGCGCCTATGATGAAATGAAAATTAAAAACAGCGAGTACCCCACATGCCCTGAATTTCAATGGGAAGAAGTGGGGAGAGAGAAGGAGGGAGAGAGCGAAGATTGCTAAGCATAGAATGTAAGAGTGGTGTCCATGGCGACCAAACACATCCTTTAAAAACGGCCGGTAATGAGGGGCCGGGAAATAGCGCTTATTATTCCGAACAGTCTCATGGAGGGCAGCATCAATAATGCATGCAGTACCTTGTTATTTGGTAAACCTTGTTATCCTCATGGTCTCAGTGAGGATAAATATCTCACAACAAGGGTTGGAACTCTGACACACCCCTGCGATGAATAAATAAATAACGCTTTACAGATATTTTCAAAACTGATTATATGTCCTAACAACAGCTGATGATGTTGGCGCACGAGCGATTGGGAATTAAATTTTGTGCTATTTCAGAGAAAGAATAAAAACTGACCAAGGTCTAGATATAATTTACGTTTCATTTTATATTTCTATAATATATTATACATTACCATAGTCATATTTAGATGCTTAAAAAATTATATGATCATTTAACAATGAATTTACTGTATCATTCCAAACCTGCATGACTTGATATCTTTCTTTGTCCTATATGTATATGTGTGTGTGTGTGTGTGTGTGTGCGTGTGTGACCCTGCACCGCAAAACCGGTCTTCAAATATCAAAGGTAATTTGTAGAAATAGCCAAACATAGATTTTTTGTACAAAATTATTTTTGTTGTTGTTTTTTTAAAATTCCAAGAAACATTAGCATATTAAATAAAGATGATGCTTTAGGATATTTAGTATTTTTTTTTTCTAAAAAATATATATAATAATATTAATTTCTACAACTTTAAACACAATTTTCTCAAGTTGTCTCTTGGCCAAATATTGTCATATTCTAACAAACCATCCATTAATGGAAAGCTTATTTATCAAATTTTTAGATGCTGTATAAAAATTGAATTAACCTTTATTAATGGTTTTGTGGTCCAGGGTCATACATGTATGTATATATCTGTATCTATCTGTAGAAAGTAAGCCATACAGGTTTGTAACGACATGATGATGAGCAATAAATTACTGAATTTGTATATATATATATATATAAATATATATTTTATATTAAAATTCTTCAAAGCAAAATCACCTTGACTAGTATTACCCTCCATAACCATGTCTATCTATAGCTCTAGATCAAACCACAGTCACATGATCTAAAAGTAGTTTTATTGGATATAACCAACCAGCATTTTAATTTAGTATATGTTAAAGACACAGAGGAAAAGGTCATTGTGAATGTCCCATTTTTGTAATATCAGTCAATGATTGATTGGTGTCTTTCATTACCCTGCTGTCTGCACCGATTCGGTGGGAGCGGTGTGACAAAAGGTCTGTGTCCTGAGGCTGAGACACTGACCTCAGTAGCTTGTGGTCTCTTTAACTAGTTTCCATCAGAGCATGAAAAGAAATGACCATAATTTAAATGATTATATCACATTTGATCATACCGTGCTTTCTAATAAAATTCAAAGCTGTAAGCCTGCTGTTGTGAAAAGACGTCATTAGTGCAGTTAACAATCAAGCATTTTCTAGCTCACTGAACTTTGCCAGTCTTATGAAATTTGAATAAATGTTTGTGATCGGTAATTTAGGGTAATCATTGACACAATTTCTTGGGTTCTGGTAAAGCAATCACTGATAAAGCAGCTACACGACAGATGGAGAGTTTCTGCTAGTGGACATTAGTAGCTTAGCAACAATAACCAAATAGGGTAGAACTTGAATAGGGCAAAGGTCATCTCTAGCCACGGAACATCAGTAACACTGTCCGGTAGGCCATGCCGCTTGCCCTCCATTAACAAAACCAAGCCCTTCCCACCCAGCTCCCAAACAGCACATGCAACCTTTGACCTGACTTCAGACACCTGGCCTTGCAGAGAGTGTGAAGAGTTTCGCTGACTAGCTTTGGGCAAGATCCCGTTGATCCCTAGCAGCTTTTGTTTGCACAATGTTGACCTCTCAGTCAGAGAGAGAACTTTCTTTAGGTGCTGTTGATCTGCCGGTGCTGCTGTGAACGTCGGTATGAAAGATCCTCCAGACTGAATGATAGACTAACAGCTGGGTCTGAGGCCAAGTCAAGAACTTGACTTTCAAACGTTTGTCTTTTCTCTTTTTTATTTACTTTCCTTTGATTAAAAAATACACGTAAAGCAATCTTCTAGAACGCTGTGGTGTGCTGTGTGTTTAGAAATGGTTTGCTATTGAGCCTACACTTTAAAACCCTATAAAATATGACACTATGAAACAAATTTGACTAGTTTTTGGATAGTTTAGCTAGATAACTTACTAGAAGAATATTTATTACTCTTTTAAATTTTACATAATTTAGGTAATTTTATTTAGTATGTTTGGTTTAGCTTTAACTTATTTATATTTGTTTTAATTGTGATAATTTTATGCTGGCCACACAGAACACCAAGGCTTACCTTACCGATTCTTATTTATTTTTTTCATATTTTTACTTTCTATTAATGTAACCATGTTTTACAGTCTTTCTGAAGAAAAATACTTCTTTTCACAAGTGTTATTTTTCACAATTAATATTAGTATGTATAGTGCGATGAACATCATACATTATGTTTAATCAGTACAGCTTTTCAACTCCACTTTATCAAAGCAGTGCTTCAGCCCGATTCCTCCCAAGAACAGATCAAATGAGTTTTTAGCTGTTCCCAGCAGCCCCCTCAGCTCTGCCAGAAACAGCAGAACTGCATTAAATTGAAGTTTAAATTCCCAGAAAATAGTTTTCGCTAAAGCAGGATACTTATAAGCACTTATTAATGTCAAGCAAGATTATTCTGTGAAGCTAAATTTCACGCTTCTGCTGGAAAGACGAATACAATGAAGCCCTCAATATTTTAACCTCAGCAAGCAACCTCATTTTATAAAATGTCTTACATATTATGAACTTTCTGCATTTAAGTGAGCATAATTCCAAATTCCATTCATTGTTCTTCACAGCTAAAATAATTTCAATGTGCTGTCTTTGAATTAACCAAGGTTATGTTTTCAGTACAGAACTGCAAAAGATTTTCTTCTCAGCTCATAAATATTCCATGGACTGAGTCACTATTGGTTAGATGAATAAAAAGCTTACATTTTCTATTTATTTTTAATTGCTACAACGAACGTATCACAGCCAACGTATGCGATGAAAACTTTTTTATTCCCTTGGTTTTCAGCTCTTGACCGCTTTCAAAGTCCAGCTCTGAGAGTTAAAGGTCATCAAACAAACAAACCTGCTCCAAAATCGCTGGGGCGAACGAGCGCAGAAATACGACTCTGTTTCACCTTGCAGGCAGAAAAAAAGCCAGCCGTTCTCAGGAAATCTCCAAACATAGTTTACTGTACAGTCAGTATTTCTGAGGCCAACGCAAACATTGTGATTTGATATTCAGAACCAGTTTGCACATAGCTGGAATTTCTCTGCACTAATATTACTGTTGCGTTTGTTTAACATTTAGGTAGAGATTCATTTTAAAATCGCATTGTGAGCCGCCACTGATTGAGGAACATTCGCTTTGTTGTGACAAAGAACGAAACTTTGTAGCTGACAGACGTCTTTGAGAGAGAGAGAATTCATTCCGTCTCGTTGAGTTGCAGAATATAAAACCATATCTTGTTTCCCCCGAGTTGCCTCTTTCCAATTCCTCTTCAGTATTCTATGGACTTTGTGTTTTTCTCAGAAACCTGACTCTCTGAAATTGCTTTTTATTGTGACTTACTTAGGCTGTTAATGCAAGCATTACTGAGCTCACATGTTGCTATAGCAACAAAGCTGATAAAGTGTATTGGGAGAGCAAAGTGATAGATTACATGTGCATGCTATGTCATATCCAATAACTCAAACTTACTATACGGCACATTATTCCAGTGGTCTGAGAGAAATCAATAAATGTGGACACAACCCAACAAGCCATGCTCCATCTCTCTCTCTCTCTCTCTCTCTCTCTCTCTCTCTCTCTCTCTCTCTACTAGTCTCTCTCTCTGTGTCTAATTCTGTACGACAGTAAGGAAGCCGTAGCAGATCAGGCCATGTTTCTATGATGTCTGTGCAGAGCTACAAGGGGCAGGTGCTGTACAGACACCATTCAGAGAGACTCTATTCAGCTCCTCTCCTCCGTTTCTCCATTCATGCAGGGCAAAACGCCATCTGCTCCTGTTGTGCCTGGAGCTCTCACAGCTGACCAAAAAAAACCACCCCAACAGCTGTTGCCAAACAAAAGCCAAACAATGGGGGCAGAGAAAGGTTACACACAAGTTTGAAAGAGAGAGAAAGAGGGAGGGAGGGAAGGGTGGAAACGCATTGCTCCGATGAAAGGGGAGTCAGAAACAAATCTTTTACAGATTACGAGGAGGAATGCTCTTTTCAATGAGTGCAGTAGAAACAGTTAAATATGAGATGGTAAATCTTTCCTCTTTTCTCTATGAACTTCGTGGACTCCATTACGGCTGTCAAATGGAGAAAGAGGAAACAGTATTCATGCTTAGTCTTTTAAAGGCACTGATGAGTCAGACTAATCTAATGCAACAAGAGAGTAAGAGGTCATATTTCACAGCATTTTAAAATATGAACCAGTTAGGATGGCTTGCAATGTCGCCCTTTTAAAATTTATTTATTTATTTTTATTGTTTGATTGTGTACGTCTCCATCATACATTTTTTGTTTGAAGTTTTTGAGGAAATGGACATACTGTATGAGAAAAACATATTTTACGAGGTGGCTAATTCGCACAAATTCGTATGACCTCACTCGAACAAATTCACACGATTTCTTCTAAATTGTATATTTTATGAGTTGCCAATTAGTATGAATTTGTACAAATGACCTAAACCTAGCTCTGCCCCTAAACCTACCCGTCACAGGGTTTTAGACAAATCGTACAAAACTGTACAAGTGAGGTCGTACAAATTAGCACGAATATGGCACCCCATACAAATACGTACGAATTGATCATGAGACTGTGTTGGACAGACAGTTAAAAATGGGGTAAAACAAAAGTAAACACTAACAGTGTTTTTACAAGATGGAGGAATTTTTTCCTCGACAGGAATCTAAACTTAAATGACCTAATTCCTAATAGGAAGTGGTCCGGTCCTAAAAGACGTTTGCAAAGATTGTTTGTAAACATGCTTAATTTTAGCATTGCCCATAGGAAACACTAAAGCACAAAAACTGCCTTCCATACCTTTAATACACACTGGGGACAAAGTAATGTAAGTAATATTTAATCTTTTTTTAAGTTTCACAAAAGCACTGCTATCTAAGTAGTTTGACGAGACAGTCATTAAATTAAGGAGAGCTTTGGACCACTTGCAGCCTGCTTCTTGGTTATTACAGTTTTGCAGTTTTTCAGACACAAAGGGACACACACAATATTAATAAAAACATTTTAAAAGGCTTTTTTCAAGGCTATTATGCACTGCATTCGGGAACAGTGTTTTAGTACAGTGTTTTTAAAAATAGTAGTGTTGTTAAAAATGCCTTTGAAATGACATTGTTTGTCACATGGTAGCCATTAATTTACATGACAATTAAAGTATAACTTTTGGTCTGTTTTGAAAAGCGTTGACTATTTGCAACAGAAATATCATATGTTTCTAAAAATATTCAGAAATAGAGAATATTAAAGATGGGGGAGATATTAAAAAGATATATTAAATAAAGGAATTATGATCTGTCTGCTGAAGGTTATACTCTTTTCTCTTCAGAAATATTTAGACAATTACTCAGAATCTTACTTTATTACAAATGCAGCCAATGATGAATCCACTAGGGATGTTATTTGGTTTGGTCAGAGTATAAACTGAATTCCACATCAAATGTAGACAGCAAGACAGCATAAAGACACATCAACTTAATCCTAATCCTGTTTCATAACAGTGTGTCATGGAAAGAATATTTATTTATGTAAATTAGATTCTATTGAACCTAATGTGAAATGTTGTCTACAAAAAGATATTTTATGTTTATGACGTTTTTGAAACACAAACTCCGAATTACACCATTGCATCTCATGCATTTTTCTAATGCTGATTTGTCACAAGTTTCAAATGAGATGGCATGTAAATTTCTGCGAACACTAAACAATATTGTATTTACCATCTCTCTACTTCAAACAGACACTCTCTGCATTCATCCTGCCATAGACTGAAATACCGCAAATGTTAAATGAGTTTTAATCAAAATCATTCTCTCTTGTTTTTTTTGTATGTTACAACAACCCCAGTGATGTGATCGTGTGAGTGTGTGAATGTGTGTTTACGTACGTCGCCCCGGCTCTGAGTCTGGTTTATTATGTTCATGGTTCCATTCAATTTGTCATGTGTTTGACTGTGTTGATGAGGCTGCGGAGGTGCTGGGGCTATTTATCACACGGCTCCTAATGCACTAATTCTGTGTTCATGATCTTCAGAGGGTTCATCCATCAACATCAGGTTGACAGAACCCCACCCCCACCCCCTTGTCCCTTACCCTGCCTCCCCCAAAAGCCGTCTGTAAACATATGGGCCTCATTTTTTCATCAGTGTCCTAAATTTCACACAATCACTCCATCTTATGAATCCAAACAAGCTGGACAGGACGTTTGATAAATGGCATTAAAACATGTACCAGACTACACAGACTAAATGGCATTAGTTATTAAATGAATGGTTTCTTTAAATTATTGATGGAGATATATATATATATATATATATATATACAGAAAAGCACTGAAAACTAAACAGACAAGCCAAATAAAACTAAGAAATATAAATCCTTGGCTTGTGGCTTTTCTGTGTGTGTGTGTACATAAAAAGCTGAAAGCCAAGAGCACAACAAAAATATAGTATGTGTATGTATATATAAACACACACTGCACTGCACATTTGTTGTGTATATTATTCTGTATATATACAGAATAACATAGCTGAATCGATGTTCTAAATCTAGTGAACTCATTCATTTGTTCGACTGCATTCATGTGCAATAAACATCCAAGCAGGGCTTAGTAAATAACGTTGTTTTATGAGTATGGATATTGTTTTAGATATTTCTGATCCCATTTATGTGAATGGTTCCGTCTCTCCTATTACATCCCAGCTGTGTTAATTGCCGCTATGAACAATAATGAGGTGTGAGCAATCAAAACACAATTAGAACAGAGTTTGTAATTAATAAAGGATGCTGATAATGATGGTATTAAACATTACTTAGTCATTCAATTCTGCTTCTTGTGAGCATGCGTGTTCTTCAAGATACAAGAGGTGAGAAAAATGATCAAGGGGGCAGAAATGAAATGGCAGCACTCTCTGTGATGCTCTCTCCAGCAGTAGAAAATGAAAACAGAGAGGCTGGCTGTGGGGAAAGGTCAGAACACATGTAGTGGAGATGTCTTTTGAGAACGCTCTACCACAGATGGCTTGTACTTAATGATGAGGTGCACCAGGAATCATGAGAAGACTTTGATTAGACTTTTGCTTCCAATAAAAGGTGTAAAAGGAACAGAGCCATAACTGTAACGGATACGCACTAGCCTAGATCTGTTTTATTTTACCTAGTTTTAAATTAGTACAAATCTTAAAGGACTCTTCTATTACAATATATTTTTTAAATATACTGACACAATTAACATTTCTGCAGTCTTTAGTGTCGTATGATCCCTTAGAAATCATTTCAGAAGTATCATGTGACACTCAGGCCTGGAGTTATGATGCTGAAAAGTCAGCACTGCGTCACAAAAATAAAACCTTCGAAACAGCAAGCAAATATTTATTTATATGTATTTATTTTGTATTTTAGATCAAATAGATACAGTCTTGATTAGCATGAATATTATATTGATTTATTATGATATTACTGTTTATATATATATATATATATATATATATATACACATATATATAAGCGCAGAGACAGAGAGAGAGAAGAGACAAAATAAAAGCTTTCTGTAAAGAGCTCCTGGCTCACCTGAACCACAGCATGAAACACAGATACACAAGCTGACCCAGCTCTAATCTCTCTGTGACTGACTGGACTCTCTGAGAGACACATTTCCTGTTGGGGTTGTGTTGTGTGTTTCTGGGTCAGTGGCCTGGTTTTTGGGGGATGAGGGTCTTTTGTAGAGGACCAGAGTCCTAATACAATAGAGGCTCTTCAACAGCTGCCCTGTTCTCAGCCTGCCAAATGAAGTGACCAAGCCCTGATGAACTTTTCCCTATTGTTCTCTGGCTCTGCCACCTTTTTCCCCCTCACTGGATTGGCAAACTCAAATCATTAGGCTTCATTGGAAGTGATGTACGGTTGGCCTTTGTTTGGGCAGTGCTGTTGTCATATCTTGTAATTCATTAGACACAGCAGAGTGCACAAACACAACAGGGACTGCACTGAACCAACCTTACATGCATGTTGATTATGTAATGTTGAGAGTGCATGATGATGATGGTGGTGTACTGATTAGTGTTGATAAACAGCATCTGTTTAGCTTAAACCTGCACAATAACCTTTCTTTTCTTCTAAATAAGGTTCCTCTGCACATCAGTGGAGAGGGACTATTATCTGTGTGCCAGAACGCCATGGTTTATTTTCATCAGATTAATTGATTCTGATGTTGAATCGCATCTTTTGCAGCCTGCATAAATAAAAACTCCTTAAAATGCGATCTTCAAGGATTATTTAGAGTCAAAGCAGCAACATTTGATGGAGAAAGTTAAATAAATACCAGTCACATCTATTCATTTTGTTTAAGTGTCACCATGTGCCACATTGGAGTCGTAAATGACACGCTGTATAGTTTACTATGCCGTGTTTTAAGGATTTTTTTCTTTCTTTTTTTAAATGTTATATATATTTTTTTCTCTGCAGGATTTATAAAATGCTTCGCCTTAGAGCAAGAGAGAAGCTGGGAGATTGTTGCAGAAATAATGTTATCCTGACAGTATAAATCAGCTCCAAAGTAAGGTAAACATTTGTGTAGCTGTCACATTTAATAAAGTGCCCTGGCATTTCAAGCAGCTTTGAAGAGTTGTTCAGCGTAATAAATAATATATCTAGCCTTGGACTTCAAGACCTCGTATGGAAGTGAATAGTAAATATTAAGAGGAATTTTGTGTTTCGAGTGCCGACTAGTCATCAGATTTAAAAATGAAACCGGCAAGAGCCGACTCTGTTCCCAGACATACAGCCCATTCTTCTCCATACTATAAAAAATGAAATTGCCTTGACAAAATACACTGTCTGTACTTCATACCATGTCAAAAAATGTGATCTAAGTTGGCATGGCAACAAATCTCCAGGGAAGGAAAAGGTCATAGTGGCTATAAATTCATTGCTTCGGTTAGAACGAGGTGGTTTCCTATTATCATCTCCATTCTGCAGTAGCTTTATTCTCTCTCTCTCTTTCTCTCTGCCTCATGCTCTTATAAATGTGGTGATTCACTGCTCCAGAGCTAAACAAGCTGATGATTTTAATTTTCTGTTTTCAGAGTAATAAACATTGACATGAGAATGTGCCTCAGGCTCAGGCTCCTAATGAGAAAATGAAATTAGTTTTTCAGCTGACTGATCAGCAACATTTTACACGTAATAATCAAGCATTTATTTGAGTGTGGGAGCTCTCTGTTTATGAATGCTAGTATGTGTTTTGTATGTTTACGTGCATTTCCAGGAAGAAGAAGGAAAAAAAAAATCCTCCTGATGTGTTTGTGCTCGGGAATTGTGATATGCGACATTCACATAGTTTATTCATAGCGCACTCCACTGAACGCATAAATTAGTGTTTTTGATTTTGCTGCCTTATGTTGAAGGTTGCAAACTAACACGGTTGTATCTATAATTTATCTTTGTTGTAGTTTGGAGGTAAAAGAGGTGGCCCAATTACCTATCTGACACAACATTTATTCCATTTACAAACTGTCTGACCTCACATCTCAATGAATAATGCACTCCAGGTGTGTATTTGCTGCGGTGGCACAGGTCTTGAGTCATACACCAATGTCTCAATTGCTTACAGATGCGCAATGGCTGATGCAAGAAGCGGTCAATAAGAGAGGCCCTCTTTACCCCTTTCTGCCCTGGTGTATACAGCACAGTTGTGTTCTCTCAGACAATTTTATTTGAGAAATTGTTCAGGAATCTCATACACCAGAGAGTTGCAAGATTTTCAAAAGGTCCCTAACAAGAAACATTAATTGGACAAGGGTGAAGCTAGGGGAGCTGTGCACGGTGCATTGTGGGTAAGCGTAGTCAACCAAGAGTGCATGCCAGGCTACTGTCCACATAAGTTTAAACTTTACTCATTCATGTACTTCGGTCCAGACTCAAGTGAGCCAAGTCTCTATCACTTTGTCCATATTGAGCTGTCTACCTTTGAACTGAACATGCTTTATTAGTTTTATTCCTGCTGTTGGCAGCCAGTGTTGGGGAATCACATTCATTAGTGTCAGTTTCATTGCCCGCTGAGTTCAAAGCATTTATCTGATGAGAGAGAGTTGGCGCGCTTACACTAAGATACCCAAAGCACCTCTCCCCTGCTTCCACTTTACATCTGTCACTCAGCTGATGCAAAACACAAAAACAGCAACTTGTTTATTGGCATTGTTTTGTTTGGTGTTCTCTGTAGCGTTCCTCAGAGGAGCACCTGCTGTGATCATTTTCGTTTGATATAAACTTGTAACAAGTTTGCTTGCCCTTGAGGGTTTTAATTAGCAGTAGCGAATAAACAGGCAGAACTGCACCATGCCCTTGTGGTCAGTTAAAGGAATAGAAAACACATGAAAGTTATGTATACTGAAAAATAAAACAAATAAAATTTTACACCAGTTATACAGATCTATTTCTGTGCACTGTGTCTTCTTTTAGCATTTACAGTCTTCCTATTATGGGTTATGAAAGGTTCATATTTTGGTTTTGGGAGTCTCGCGCATGCAAGGTCAAAAATCACTTTTATTGTTTTATTAAATGCATGTATTTTTGCCTTATTTGCTGAATGACTCCCAAACGATTGACTCAACAATTCAATTTTCCTTAGCGCAACGCTAATCACTGATTGGTCGATTTAATTTCAATTTCATCATGCCTGTAATGCCTGATGTGTACAATCTTTAACAGCTACTTTTAATGCTTCAAAAGCGGCGCCTATTGACAAGGAATGATTTTGCATTTTCATTCAGACCAACAGGAAAATCGACTGATGTTACATACTGACGTTGACATGAAATACCTTAGGAATTGCTTTAAAAACTATTTGTTTCAATGATTCAGTTTTGACTGTATTGCTTGAGAGAAAATAACTTACTGCAAGGTGAACTTTCAGAATTAAAACTTTGCAGGATGTTTTCATTCACTTAGAGCTGTTACACACTGCATTAATGCAATTTTCAAAAATTGTTAATTTTTTATAAAATAAAAACTATTTACAAATTTTATTAATTAAAAAAAAAAAATAATATATATATACAGTATATACAT
>JAUMHP010000285.1:2123631-2149928 GCA_032361065.1 Enteromius trimaculatus
GTTTTAATAGTATTTGAATAGTGCTTGTCTATTGCGTATAAGTAGTTTCTTCATTCTTCATTAAAATTATGATATTGCAATTATTGATGAGAATGATAAAATTTCAATGGTCTCAAATCTTGTATGTATAATATAATTTTTATTTATAATTAGAATTATAAATATAAATTATATTATGATAAAAGTATTTGGTGATATTTTCCATCTCTAATTCCAATGTATCCGTGTATGAATGGATTGCCAAACCTGAAAAGATGAATTGCTAATTTATGGCTATAGAATACTTGAGTATGAATAATACGTACAGAATACTTTTAAATAAATGAATAAAAAACATTTTTTGAATGCTAGGCAATGTGTCCTGTGATATGTTCTCAACTTTGCTAATGTCAACACAATTTTATTTCTTACTTTTTTAATGTCTCAAGCTGTTTCAAGAATTGGATATCTTTTTAATCTGCTTAGTTTTTGGCAGGCAAGAGAAATAGAATCCATCCTTTCATCAGCTCACTCATTCATGTTTTTTGTGCTGATTTGCGGCTGATTTTTGTTAGACGTCTGCACAACATCTGTTTCTGCAAGCATTTATTTCTGCAGCGATTTCAGCTGACAGCGCAGACTAAATGCCAAACATGTCTTTTCATTGCCTGCTACCCTCTCTATTTCCCTCATGCACTGAAGGACCACGATTGTGTTCTGACCGTAAGTTAAATATGGAGAGCATTGATTGTTTTGGATGGTGAAACATCCGAATTAGATTATTGACTGTAGAAGGGGAGAAATGTACTTTACTGCTATCCCTGGCAAATACAAGTGAATCAGACTCTAAGCCAAAAGCATCTGTACATGATTTTTTGCTAGCTGTGACACTTACTAAAATCAGACTGTACCCAAGCCCAAAGGAAAAGGCAGAAAAAAGTTAATGAGAAGCATCTAGACTGTAGACTGCTGTGTGATTTTGATGAATTCTAGGTTACTGCAGCTGAATTATTGATTAATTGTAATTATGTTGTTGTGATTACAATGACAAGGATTTGATTAAAATCAATCATGCAAGATGTCATTCTTTAAAATAAGCCATCTTCATAAATGTACATCTATTTCATTAAGGCAAGAAAGATTGAATAGAGATCAATTGCTTTATGTACACAGTACAAGGTGAATTATTAACACTAGGCTGTAAATGTACAAATCTGAAGACAGTCTATTGAGTTCCATTGAAATGTATGGAAAAAACAAACCCAAGAGACAATTTTCTTCTGAGGAAATAGGTCACAGATTCAATTACAGTCACTGAAGCGTGCACCCAATCTATCATGCCAAATTAAGTGCATTTTAGCAACCTACTTTTCTCTCTGAATTTTATAGACACATTCACTCTAGTGAAGATTCTGCAAAAAATAAATTACTGGCTTTGTTCCCCCTTTAATATATAGCTGTTCTAAGTGTTTTGCACGCTGGGAGAAATATTTTTCCTCAAAAGGGAAAAAAAAAAATGGTTAAATCTGGCTTCAGGCTTTATCTGTTTTGGAAACAAAAACACTTTCACCTTTTCTTGATTCTCATTATACATTTTAAAATTGTTTTCACACTGACACAATTCAACTGCATCACCTCAACAACTGGGGTGAGAGAGGTTAAATAAAATTGAAAGTTATGCTGAGAGCTAACTTTATGGTAAACTGGCTTAAATGAATGCATCTAAGAGTAACATTAATGAGAATTAATAAAAACAATTGCATAATATTTCATTCAAATGCTTTATGGTCAACACAACTAAAGGTCAGCATGATGAGGAAAGCCAGAGGGGGAATCGTGGGCTTTGTTGGATGATTCGAGTTATAAATTCCTCCCCATTGGTTGCCTGTCATTAACTGTGTTGCTGTACATGGTTGAAGAGTTTTGTCGTAGACCCCATACACTGTTGGATCTCTGGTGTTGCTACATTACCTCAGGGCTCATAAGAGGCCAATTCTCATATTGTATTTCCTGATGGCTGATAGTACAACAGACTCCATTTTCCTGGCTGTTTGAGTGGGGGAAAATCCATCCAGACATCAGCTTGTCATCTAATCTCATCCTGTTACCTTTTTCATTTCCCTGTGTAGTTTCCCATAGAGGTGGTTGCCGTGGACGATACTAACACTGACCATCTCAAGAGGGCATAGTCTTTGTGCCTTGTCCTCACACTTTGACACCCTTTACCCTGGCAAGGTCATTTTTCATTAAACCTGACTGCACACAAGTATGAGCTTTTTTAGTAGAAACTACTTTTAGCATTAAATTGAACTCTTATTATCCAAGGTTGTGTTTGATCTCAGGCTTGTACAGAGCTTCATATTCAGCAGTGGAGAAAGCTCCATAAAGTGTCTTCAATAATTCATGACACCAGATTTAGATTTGAGCTTCGCTATTCGAAAACTGCAAAATTCCACACTACATTACTTTTGTGGAATTGGCATGGGTCTGCGATTTAAGCTTTGTGCTACACTTCAGCAAGTTTGACTTTTTTATTTTCTTATTTTCTTGAAGTAGAATGGTCTATACTGACGTGTGCGTTTGTGTAGACTTAGTTTTAATGAATTTGAAGTTAGAATGTGCAAAAATAATTTTGACAGATTTAATGCAAACATAATGAACGTCCTGTCTTTTTAAACGATTCATGAATTTGAAAATTATATCTAAGTATAACTGGCCCCTTTGAGGGTAATGAATGTATGATCAATTTACACTAGAGCATATAGCCATATTCCATATCATGCAATGCACAGATAGTTAACCACAGATCACATGAAATATGTCCTGTCCTCCTGTTCTGTCCTCTCCTGCTGTACATTAAGGACTGTCGGCTTGTCCCAGTTCCATTTTAATGGGACAGACATGAGTGACGAATGGAGAACAGCCGTCTGAGTGCTCTAAACACTAATGCAATGCAAATGGAGCAACATAATGTGCTGTGAGTAGCATCTTTTTACATTTGCATCATGTTTATTGTGTTCACATGCAAATGTAAAACCTGGGTAATAGATTTTACTCAGTTCAGTTGTTGTAATTTGTCTCACCGAAACATGAAAGGTGCTGATAAATTGTTGCTTTTGTCTCTTTAGTATGCCTGTCAGTTGGTCTACATCATGTTGGAAGTGAATAATCAAAAACAAAATAGACAACATAGGACTTTTTGGAACGCTAGATGATTGTGTATTATAATTAAGTATTTATTGTCTTCTTTTATATTATTTGATAGTTTAACATTTAATAAATTTAAAAAAATAAATAGGTCCTCTTAGGTTATATTAAAAAGAGGAGTAATCAACACTATAACATCCCCAAAAAGATATCTGTGAGCATTCCCCTTGATTTCAATGGTAGCTTCTTGGCTGACGCACGTCTTTCATCTTTGTTGGTTGTGCACACTTTGATATCTTTGGACAAAATTGTTTTCAAGCCCCTTATACAGTATTTACACAGGTGCTGTTCATATAATTAAAATATCTTCAAAAAGTTGATTTATTTCACTAATTCCATTCAAGAAGTGAAACTTGTATAATGTATACATTCATTCCACACAGACTGATATATTTCAAGTGTGGTTTTCTTTTAATTTCAATGATTATAACTCACAACTAACAAAAAAACCCAAATTCAGTATCTCAGAAAAAGGATTTTTAGATATCTTGGCCAACTGAAAAGTATGAACATAAAAAGTATGAGCATGTACAGCACTCGATACTTAATTGGGGCTCCTTTTGCTTTTTGCGGCATGGAGTCGATCAGCCTGTGGCACTACTCAGGTGTTATGAGAGCCCAGGTTGCAATATGGGGTTAAGGTCAGGCAAGTTTGCTGGCCAATTAGGAACAGGGATACCATGGTTCTTAAACCTGGTAGCTTTGGCACTGTGTGCCGGTGCCAAGTCCTGTTGGAAAATGAAATCTGCATCTCCAAAAAGTTGTTCAGCAGTCTAAAACGTCCTGATGTACAGCTGCGTTGACCCTGGACCTTAGAAAAGACAGTGAACCAACACCAGCAGATGACATGGCACCCCAAACCATCACTGACTGTGGAAACTTTACACTGGACATCAAGCATCGTGGATTATGTGCCTCTCCTCTATTGCTTCAGACTCTGGGGTCCTGATTTCCAAAGGAAATGCAAAAATTACTTTCAATAGAGAACATAACTTTGGACCACTCAGCAGCAGTCCAGTTCTTTTTGTCTTTAGCCCAGGCGAGAAGCTTCTGATGTCTCGCATACTTCTGTGGGTAGTGGTTCCTAAAGCACTGACTCCAGCTGCAGTACACTCTTTTTTGTGAATCTCCCATGTTTTTGAATGGGTTTTGTTTCAGAATTCTCTCCAGGGTGCGGTTATCCCTATTGCTTTACATCTTTACCTTCCCTTCGCCTCTCTATTAATGTGCTTAGACACAGAGCTCTGTGAACAGCCAGCCTCTTTTGCAATGAACTTTTGTGTCGTGCTCTCCTTGTGCAAGGTGTCAATGGTCGTCTTTTGGACAACTGTCAAATCAACAGTCTTACCCATGATTGTGTAGCCTACAGAACTAGACTGAGAGACCATTTAAAGGGCTTTGCAGGTGTTTTGAGTTAATTCGATGATTAAAGTGTGGCATCAGGTGTCTTCAATGCTGAACCTTTCACAATATTCTAATTTTCTGAGATAATGAATTTGGGATTTTTATTAGTTGTCAGTTATAGTCATCAAAATGAAAAGAAATAAACACTTGACACAATGCCACATTGCTGCAGTAACTCAGGCAAAAGGAGCCCCAACTAAGCATTGAGTGCTGTACATGCTCATACTTTTTATGTTCATACTTTTCAGATGGCCAAGATTTCAAAAAAATTATTCTAAAAATACAAGTTTCACTTCTTGAATGGAATTAGTGAAATAAATAAACTTTTTAAAGATATTCTAAGTATATGGCCAGTACCTTTATAGTGACTATTCTGAGCTGTGACTTGAAAGGCAGCAGTAAGAGAGGGGGAAAAAAACATAACAGAGAGCTCTCCAAAAATAACCTGCCGCTGCTGAAACATATACTTTAATATAGTGAAATACTTGATATTTTTTCGCATTGCGTTGTCAGAATTTGCTTCACTTTTTAATAGCTGTCAATAGAGAAAAATGGTGTTTGCTCCAAGACGACAGTAATTATGGCAATCACCAGTAGGGGTAGCTAGCCCATGCTGATGAGCCGAAACTTAACCCCTTGGTAATGATAGTCATTGCTCTTTAGCACTACTTCCATTGGGTCTAGGCCCTCTAAATGACAGTGACATCTTACAGTGGAGTACATGAGATGGATCACAGAACAGTTATGTTCCTGACCTCTTAATCTTGAGGTCTCTGTGGGCGACTGTGAGAGGGATGAAGATCGAGATGGAGGGAAGACAAGTGCAGGATTTTTTGTGTTTTACCAATTAAGTTTTTGTTAACTATAGTACCATATATACAGATATATCCACATATAAAAAGTGCATAAAATATGAAGAAAAAAAATGTATCAAATTTTTTGATTTTATATTCTATATAAAATAATTGAGAAAAAAGCTTTATATATCTTTGCCATAGTGCACTCAAATATATATATATATATATATATATATATATATATACACACACACACATTATATGAAGAGTTAATTTGCTAAAACAACTTAGTAACTTAGTTTTTAACAATTTTCAAATATCATAATTTTTCATTCATTCAACCAACACATGGGTGGGCAACTGTTGGTGTCTTTTAGTACGGCCCGTTGGATCAAAGTTGACTTGGATGATCAGTTTTACAAATTTGATAAGCAAGTCACGTTTATAATGTTAATGCTATACTATCTCCAACCAGGAGAGGTCGCTCTAGCAGCTCCCCGTGTTAATTTCAGCGCAAAAGGACGTGCACTTTTATGTCAACATTCGCTAACGTTAGCAAACAATAAATGAAAAACTGACCATGAAAACGATATTTTCCAGTCAATAGTAAATAGATTATCTTTTTACCAAGTTCAAGGGAATACCCATGTGTTTGGATTGTATTTTATCAGATTCATCACACCACTGCTCAGCGGAGACGCCAGATTTGCCTCAACTTCCAAAGGTAAGTTAACATGCATTAATCAACAAAAGCGCTTTGAAATGTTTTATTTAACTTTGTGGTTTGCACTGGTCATTAAAACGTCTTCAATTAAATTGTTTACATTTAGGCCATGGAAACGCTTAACTTAAATGGTCTAAATTAGAAGAGGTCTAAAATTTGTGGACGGAGAGACAATAATTGCTATATGGATTAATTTGATGATTAAATGTAAAAAAGGCTACGATTTCCCAGAATAACCGTGAGCTCTGCAGGCTTTGAGTTCAGTCGTTAGCAGAGAAAGCACTGTGTTTCTGCAGCTCTGAAAGTCAAACCTGATGGCAGAGAACGAATCTGCTTTTTCAGTAAGCCCTTCTGCTGGTTTTGCTACGTGTTTTTAAATGTGAACCAGTGAATTGACAAAAAGCTAATTTCTTTTTTAAAAATCGAAACAATTAAGAGACTAAGGTATAATGTTATTTAATAAAATAATTAACTGATAATAGTTGTTTAAATTAATATAATAATTAATACTTTGGACTCATCTTTTCTTAAAGATTGTTTAAAGGGTGTAATGTGAAGGGCAGATCTTAAAAAAAGGTATTTTAAGTTCTTAAATTTGATGTTAAAAACCCTGCAGATACCAGGTTATTAGAATAACTATTTTTGAATAAGCCCTTTTTTAACAGTCATCTGAAGACGTTCTGTTGGCTGCTAATAAAAAAGGACCTCTGTGCGTTGTGTTGCAAATGTACAGACTATGCAAATGAGATGTGTACATTTCTTTTCACTAACAACAAAGTTTTCCTTCTGAATTAGCTAACTACATATTATATAACTACAAGTTATATAGTTTATGACATCTTTAAGAACAATTTACTTTAGTTAGGCTATTCTATACTTTAATCTCCCTCAATACAAACAAATTACGTATGTACTGTAAGTAAGACGGGTTAAAAGGTGTGAAGATGTGGATCAGTAAACTGGCCCTTTGGTATAAAGGAGAAAAAACACTGGCCCTCGTCACTATCAAAGTTGCCCATACCTGAACTAACACTATAAAATACAAAAAAAAACAAAAAAAACAACAACATTATTTAACATCCTAACAAATGATCTTAAATAAAAAACAGTCATCTGATTTTGCAAAAAAAAAAAAAAAACTTGTCTAGCATCTTATTATAACAATATGTTATATTAATGTAAATACTTTTCAATTTATGTATTGTAAGACACAAAAAAGGTTTTATCTTTACATTTGATTTGGTTTTCTTTGCTGATGCATTTTTGCAAACAAAAAGTATAAAGTTCATGCATATGGTGTGTGTTTGCATGCAGGGTCATTTCCCAGAAACGAATTAACCACACATCGCTTTGAATTAGGTTAACGTGACCGTGCTCCATATCAGGGCCTTTTGTGTACATGCGTGGGTCTGTATTTGCCTAAACCTTTGCATCTTTCTTATGCACTGTACGTGCTTGTAAATGTGCTTTCATTAATTGAGTTGTGTGCATGTATGTAATCTCTGTAATAATGTTGTATCCCAGCAGATCACACTCCTCATTCATTTACCCTTGAGAACATGGCTAACATAGTAATGCTGGTCATCAGGGTCACAGGGGTGATGGTGGTACATCTGACTTCAGCCTTTGAGCATCACATTGCCTTTTGTATGTCATACGGATATAATTATCCATATCAGAGCAGCCAGCTCCATAATGTGATCATTAAACAGCTCAGCTCATTATCAAAGACTCGCTATCTTTGCTTTTTACTTGGATAATGTTGGTAAGGCTGTAGGGGTCCGTGTTATGAGGGGCAATAATGCAGTTTTTAATTGAAACACTGACTATTCTGTGACTCGTAGAAACGTTTAGACGTTTAGAAACGTTAGATATGTTTGACACAAGAAACACTCATGACCCCTCTCTATCGCTCTTTTTCTTGAACAGACACCTCTTTACGGATTTAATGAACATTGCAAGGGGTCGTGTGCAGGTCACAATCAATTTACCAGACCACTGACAAAGACATGCGCACGTGCACACATAACCTCATATTCATTGTGTACATAATCCTAGCCTTTCTCATCCACTGTTTAGTGTTGGAAATCTGTTTTCTAGTGTAAGATGTTAGAGGGACTTTTGACTGTACTGTGGCATCTCTTTGCTGTTTTAAGCTGTAGGTGGTTCTTGTGGAGCTGGTCGTCACAGTGGGAAAGGCGCCCGCTCTCTTTTATCTATTCTCACTGACTCTGAGACTACAGAAAAAAGAACTTTAAAAAGAAGAAAAAACTAAACTTAAAGTCTAGGATCCAGTATAAAAAGCCAATGAGAATTGCTCTTACTGTGTTAGTGACAGAGGTATTTTTAAGTGTTTTTGTGTGAAATCAAAGGATGTATGTGCCCCATTCTTCTGTTTTGGTGTATATTTCACTATAAATAACTTAAGATCTTCAAATGAAATCTGACATAAATCAGCCAGCCAAATAGTTTGCAGCACCAAAACAAAGCTATCCAACATCTATCTCCCTTGTGGAAATCTAATTGATCTCTGAAACTCGGAGTGTCATGAGGACTTTGTTAGCACTAATATAAAATAAACAATTAATCCAGTGAAAAATAATTGTCTTTGTAATCTGTAGTCAAAATTTAAAGTTTCAGCTCTGGAATAGCTTGCAGGTCATTCCGTGTAAAATCAACCACATTTTAAAAACCTCTCCAGCTCAAAGTGTTGAAGGTTTAGGGTTCGGTTGGTACAGGTTGGTACTTTTAGGTTACTCTAAAATGTATATTTTTTAAACATTTAAAAGGTGAACTTACTCCCATGCTTTGGGAGTAATTGGGAGCACTGTCTTTCCACGAAATCTAGTGTACTCTTGAACTTCAACTTGCAGACTACAGATCCGACATTCTCCATAGCGTTTTCTGTTAGAGAGCAGAACTCATGTTTCAGTCAGTTATTGCAAGCTGCCCAGGCTTTGAAGCAGCAAACACTTCCACTTTCGAATCATCAGTCTAAAAAAATATTCTCCTACTGTGAATAGTTTGCAGATCATCGAGGAGATTTGGCTAAATCAGTGGTGTCATTAACAGTGACCTTTATTTGATGAAAGAGAGGCCTGGTGTTGTTCTTGGGTCATTTGTGGTTCTCTGGATGAGTCGTCGCTATGCTCTTGTAGGAATTTTGAAAGGTCGGCCATTTCTGGGAAAGGTTCGCTACTGTGCCAAGCTTTTTATCATTGAGAGATAATAGTTTTCACTGTGGTTCTTTGGAGTCTCAAAGCCTCTGAAACCGCTTTGTGACCCTTCCCAGACTGATATACACTCACCAGTCACTTTTTAGGCACACCTTGCTAGTACCCAGTTACCCATTTTGGCCTTTTGAACTGCCTTTATTTTCAATTCTCTTCTTATTTCAGGGATTTGGTCTATTTTTGCCGTAACAAATATGACATAATTGTAGTGCTGGGCAACTGATAATTACGATTAATCACATCCACACACATACTGTACAACAGACACACGCATACAGTACATCTTTACATCATATTTACATGCATATATTTATATTATATAAACGTAACCTATTTTGTATGTTTTTTTTAATGATGCATTGTTTTTTTTCAGTTTTAATGTTTTTCTAAAAGTAATTTATTATTGTTATGTTAAAGCAGAATTTTCAGCAGCCATTACTCTAGTCTTTACTGTCACCTGATCCTTCAGAAATCATTATAATTTGCTGATTTTATTCTCAAGGAACATTTATTATTACTATCATCAATGGTTAAAACAGTTGTGCGTGTTGCTTAATATGTTTGTTGAAATCATGAGGCATTTTTGCGGAATTCTTTAATTTAGTAGAAAGTTCATAGGAACAGTGTTTATTGGATTTTTTTTTTGTAAAAGTCTTTTCTGTAGGATTAAAATGTAAAAAATGCAGAACATGTATCTCTGACATTTATTGGTATTCTGCTATAAAATGAAAGTAATTATCTGCTCGTTGAATGTCATCATTTTAACATTGGTGAATTTCTACTTTACAGTTTTAGCCTATTTTTTTCGCAAAAGCAGTGTATAACCATCCACACTTTTGAGAAATAATAGAGAGAGATGTTCTGAATGCATTCTCCATCTGTGAAATACTAAGAAAATTAATTCTAATGCCTTCCGATTTGTGGCAGTCATATCCTTTATTATAGTCATCAAGAGCCAATGAGCTATTGCAAATATTTTATAGGAAAATTTAATGAAGCTGTGTCTCCCTGAAATTATGTTGCAAAATGACTCTTCAGTTGATCACACTGGAAGAGCAATAGCACCATTCCTAAGTATCCTTGAGTTTTTACTTAAATGTTTTTGCTGGACAGCCTTTAGCAAATGGTCCATGGAGGCAGACTATAAAAATGAGCAAGCACTAGCGTGCGTGAGTGAATATTACAGTTGAAATGAAACTGCGTTCAGTGCTGTTCATCAGCATTTGCCATTATTTATTTGACCACATTTCAAATTCTGCCAATAAATTACTCTGTAATAATCTGATATGTTGCTATTTGCTCATTAAAGGGCCGGTCCCTTTTCTGTTTCGCAGCTGGTATGTTGTTTCAGAACACGGTGCATAAACAACAAAAAATTGAATCAAGTATCAGGCGCACACGTCGCTAAAAAACAATCATTCTTAATGTCTTTAAATAATATACTTGAAACAAACAAACCATTAAAAATCTGACTCCAATCCTCCATCTAGCGTAAACATGCCTCATGCGATGTCTTATCATTTTTCCTCTTTCACCAAATAAAGCAATCAGTCTGTCTGTTGCTGGCACAGTTATGTACTAACAATTAATTATCATGCCATCCTATTTCCCAGCACGGGATTGTGATTAGAATAATGATGTTTGTTGTTTAAATGAGGACATCAGCTCAGTGTCTCTATAGGCTGGGGCTTCACTTCCTGGTGTGCTACAACAGTGCCATCTAGTGCAAATGGTCTTCAGAATACAAAATGGTTGTGTTTGTAGGATTGGTTAGTTTTCTCCTTTTAATGAATTATGCAGAAAAATAGTAGCAAACCGTTTAATTAAAGAACAGATTTTCTGTGTAAGCTGTTAACTTGTGTTTGTTAGATCAGATTGCATGTATTTGAAATAGCTCGTAATTATTAGACTGTTAAGAGCATTTGTATTGGAGGTTGGTATGGATATATTAAAGGAATCATCTTTATTCACTTGTTGGTCTAAAAAAGGAGAAAACTACTGTATCTGTTGGCATTTCCATTCATCTCGGTGGCAATTTGTCAATATTGGTGCAGGCCGGGCTTCTGGAAGTATGAGACCTGAATGTGTTTCAGGAACATTTGTAATGTGAATGATTACTTGTCAAAGGAAGTAGATGGGGGAACTATTTCCATTAACTTGCAATTTATGTGTTGCTTGGGAAAAACGAAATCTCAGAACGCATACAGTTGGTTGGCCATCATTGTGGTAAGATGCTCATAATTCAACAGTCAGAAATCTCAAAGTGATTCTTTACTTTTACTGTTTTATCAACGCATTTGTGGCTGATCTCACTCGTATGTTTTCGTGCATCTGCTTATGCCCTTGTGACTTATGTTTAGCGGTGGCCCTTCATGCTTGCTTGCTTTTAAAAAAAAAAAAAAATCAAATGCTTTGGTATGATTCATATTGTACAAATTCATATGAAATCACTACCTCATAAAATAGTTATGTATTCTCGTAATATAATTGTGTAGCATGTATCAGCGGAGAGGCTATAGAGACCTATAACTGATAACTGCAAATCTGTTTTCCTTTATGGAGGGTTTTCTTCGTTATTTGGCCAACCAGCTTTGTATTAGTAATAATGTGTATTATTGTTCTGTGTTTCCTGCGTTCCTGTTTATTTGTAAGCCAAGTCTGTGTTTCCAGCTCCAGGGCTTTGTGAAAACTAGAGATCAAACAGTACTTCTGCATTTTTGTAAGTGATGGGTGTAGACAATTTCCAACCTTTTTCACCAGAAACTTCCTTTTTCTTCTTCTTCTTCTTTTTTCTCTAACCATTAATCACCTATTTGTTTGATGTTTCTACTAACTACTGGTCATAGGCTGAAAACTTTTATGCAACTGCTTGCCAACAGTGATTTACCCTGTAAAATATTAAATTATTTACCACATTTATTTACCTTTTGCGGTAAATAAGAGCTTAATAGAGGCAGATGCCCACAATGTAGATGATTTCTGTTTTATTGCTGTTGCCAGGACATTGGAATAACAGAAATGTTCATTATTTATTAGTTTTGCTATTATGTTATGCCATGCTAAAGCTAACCCTTGTATTAAAATTGAACCTGCATACCATGCACTTTATTTTATACGCATTATTCCAGTGTATGTTCACTTTTATGCAGTATGTCACAGTGGAATATTGATCAAACAGCTTCACCCAGTGGTAGTCAGCAGGTATTACAAGATGTTAGGTTAAATTAAGTGTAAAGGCAGGGTTTTTTCTTTTTTCTTACTTTCTTTTTTTTAATAAATTGTGTGGGCACGGTTTTTGTATACATTTTTTTTTTCTTTTCATTCTCACAGTTGTACTGTAGTGGTCTTGTCTTTAAATTAAAGAGAAATGTCATGTCCATTTATATCTGATATTTGTAATTGTCTCTAATTGTAGACTCTGTCTTGCATAAATAGTAACAATTATTACAGTGTATGCGCAATGAAACTTGTCTTTTATTAATAATTTATATTCTTTGATAACTTTCGTCCTGCAAAGCTCCAGTGTGTTGTTTGCCACGCATAATAGCAAATCAAAGTCAGTTCCTCCCACACACCGCATGAATATTTAAACATGTTTGTAATCTAGTTGTGTTATTAGCAGTCTGTGAGCTTTCTACAGTCCATTTGAAGCGAGTTTAGATGTTTTTAGACTTAATTGTGTAGTTTAACAAACTGGATATTGGGTTCAGTTTACAGACAATACTGAAAGTAATGACATAACAGTACTTATGTACATGCAAGTTGCTTTCCAGGGATGCATCAGAGGGAAGAAAAAAAACAAAACAAAAAAGCAATTTAGCTTGGAGAGAGGGAGTAAAACTATGTCTTAATATGTTGGCTCAGGTGTGTACGTTGGCAAAAGCTCAGCCCAAGAGCCTCAGTATTGTGCACAGCAACAAACCTCAAGATCGGATGTTATCAAAAGAGGCAGACAAATCCACTAATCCTGAATCCTTCTGTGAAAATGCTTAAATGCTGACCGTAGGGAGACTGATTGCCAGCGTTTGCATTTCAAATCTCCCTTCTCATGAGGCCAGTCAATTACTAGAGATGGAAAGTGATCTCAATCTAATGAGAGACTGGAAGAGAGGTTTTCCAAACCCCACACTTCAAACAAAGTGCACGGGGACGCTAGGATTATTCATGTTTTAATTGGCAAGAGATTAATTAAAACTGTTTATCACCAGGAAGAATGTTTTTGTTTCCTGTGTGTTTTAGACCTACTGGGCACATTTACTGTATACACCATGAAACAATTCAATAACCCAACCCTGAATGCTCAGATCAACAACAGTAAACAAGAATCTCTTACAGCGTTTGTAGTGTTTATTTGGTACTAATTCTCCTGACAATGGAAGTCAGAAATGTGGACACCTGCTCATTGTTAATTGCGATTTCAGATATTTTATAATAGATGACATTTAGAATAAAAAGTAAAAAAAAAAATTTTTAAAAGTAAGTAAACAGGTTTTTAATTTGAACTTTTTCACAGGTGGTCTTTCATCTGGTTTACAGCATTGCACACTTTGGACGTTGATATAATCAACAAAATTTATTGAAGTAGTATATGTATTCCTTTGCTATTTGTACAATGTACTTATTTGTTCGTATTCTGTTGCAAAGCACTTCTGCTGCTACGAGATGGGATACAGTTAAGGTTAGGGGCAGGTTTGGTGGTATGGGCAGGTTTAAGGTTTGTTTTATGGTGTAAGGAATCGGTCAGCAGTGTAATTATTAATGCAGTTGCTGAAAATATTACAGATGTAGTAACTGGCTGGTATTTTTCTAAGCATAAATACACTGAAACAAATGCTACTATTTTTTTCTAAGCAAGTTAAGCAGTTGCAAGCAATTTATTTGATCTACATGCAAATATGTATTTGAAAATTTAAAAATGAAGCTACAGTACATCGATTGCAACCGCTTACTAAATTCAATGAATTATTTTTTCACTGTACAATCTAGAACCATGTAGGTCTACGTGCACAAAAAGGGCATTGCATCAAATAATTAATTTCAGTTTAAGTACTTAAAGTGGGTAATGTAAAGCGTGAAAATATTTTTTGAAAAGTAATGAGTATTAGACAAATTGTTTCTGTTTTATACACATACTAAAACTTTCGTGAAACTGCTCATACACTTTTAGCTTGACTGTTCTCTAGTCTACAGTGAGTGACAAGAAAGATTGATTGTATTGCAGAGAGTGGCTTGTTCTTCAATCACTGTTGTGAATTAGTCTTTTGCTAGAGATACATGGTATCACGGCACTTGAATAAAATTGTATGCCAAATATGTGGTTATTAAAAGCCTGGTGTAGAGATACAGTATGTGTTTGATCACTAAGAGTTTTATGCACAAGGTCCCTTAAGTAATTTTATTTACTAAACGTTATGGAACATATTAAATTATATGAACTTCTAAGTTATATGAGCCGTTTGAACGCATATTTATAATTACAGAACACTTTTTCACTTGGAGTGCTCTGATGTTTGATTATTCAGACAGTTTACATGTGATGGTCACCGTAAAATGAATACAAACGGCTGACTGCAAGACTATTGACAAGAGTAACATGAGAGAATGGAGAGTGAGTTTATTATGGGTCTTTAGGTTTATATTTACTCCGTGAAAAAGTTAAAGCCTTTACTTTATCATTACTGTTTAAAGGAAGAAAGTACGGCGGCTGTGTACCTGATAGTCTTATATTTCACCAAATAAAACATTGATGCAGCCTCTAAAGGTGCCATCCTTCTTACGAGCCAATTCTCAGACAATAGCACTTTGCGGGTAATTTGTTTCAGCCAAGATTTATGGCATTGTAAATATTTAAAATCAAATTTGGCAAAAAGACAGAGATGAATGTCATACCCTAGGGGTGCTGGGAAGCTTCTCTCTCCCTCCCTCCATCTATTCTGGGTTCAGGTTGCCACTCTTGACGTTGCCTGTAGGTGGCAGCACAGCCTCAGCACTGATTTAGCTTGGGTTTGTGCTGGCATTGTGTCGCAGACAGTGTGTCATGGGGTGACAGAATAGGGAAGACATCCAAACATACCCACTGTGTGTGTTTATGTGAGGCCACCACACTCCAGCGCGGCCCTCTCTGACTCTGTGTTTGTGTTGGAAGACGCAGAAGTTAGAAAACACGAAGCAGTAAGCAGCGATTCAGGCCATTCTTTCCTTCTCTCTGGATTGCAGACACAGGAACGCATTACTTGAAATACAAGAAACCTCCTGCTGTTCAGGGATTTTTACATTTAGTACGTGAAAAGCTTCATATTTGTTGAGAGCTGTTTGAAGTGATCAGATAAAGAAGCCAAAACCACAATCCGATATCATCTTAAGTGATGTAACACTACAGGAATGGTAATATCAAGACCAGACACTGGCTTCCTGGAAGCTGGATGTTTTAAAATCTGATGTGTTTGATGTATGGCCACAGAAATGTTTCCTCATCTATCTCAGGCCAATAGTAAATGTTGAATTTTGGGGCTTGCCCCCTGGCCTGCTGTGATGGATGGCCTGCGTTGAGATGGAGGATAATGGTAGTGTATGAGTAATGTGCGTCAGAGTGCACTGTAAGCCTGTGCAGTTTCTGCTTACCTCTCATATGGTGACCAACACACAACACTAAGACCACAAGAGACTAAAGTGAACTGGTCTTGCACTGGGATGAGTAAAACAACTCCTTTATGTTATAAATCAGTGTAACGCTGTCTTTGCAGTGTGTGCTGTGTATTCCCTTAATGAAAGTTGTATGTGTGTTTTTAGAGGTAAAGAATGCACCCCTCTGTGGTGAAATCCAGCTTTAATATTTTATGTGTCATAACAGGTTTCTGTTTCCATTGTGTTTTCACTCTAACCCACCTTCTAAACCTAACATCACGTTTTCTGCATTTAAAAAATTTCAGATTTTACTAGCCTAGTGGAGACATTTGGTCCCCACAACATAGTGTTTGTCTGGATGTTATGCATACATACATGTATACGTATGCATATAAATATATAAATAAATAGAAGAAAGGTCAAGGAAAACAGCACCTCTGGCCAGCCACTCTGTATAAATTTAACATCAAGGTTTTCTATCTTCATGGACTAAAAATACCGATGTTATCAAGTGTTTTGGTCTCTTCATAGGGTCATTGCCACTGGGGGGAGCCGTGTTGTTGATAATTTCGTACTTATTCACATACTCTAAAGTTATTTAAAAAAGCAACTCAAGCAAGATTAAATGGTTCCATGATGTGTTAGGCATTTGGTAAACAACAGAGTAAAGGAGGGGATGGCACGTGTTTGACTCCCGGAGAGTGGGCACACTGTGCTGGGGACCAGGTTTGGCTCTGCCCCCTGTAATTAAACCCAGCCCTGGAGCTCTAGCAGGGCCATGTTGGAGAAATTAAGGATCTATGACGTGGTAATCAAATTGCATAAGGCTATGCGATTAAAAAGTGTCTGTGCCATCTTTAAATTCATTTTGCGTCTTAAAATGGGCAAACTGTGGTTAGAAATTAGTTAAAAATTAAAATCATAGTATTTTGTATTCACATTTACACTCAGCTGATGACATTTGCAAGTCTAATTTAAAAAAATATATATTTTTAAGGTGAATTTAAATATACATTAAATCAAACAAACATTAAACAAAAGTCTGGCTTTCTTTTATCACTGATTTCATGATGCATTAAACATTTAATCATCATAAGACCGTAACATGATGATGAATATCAGAAAAACAATAACCACTGCACACAAAGAGTACTGCTAGCACCTTGGATGTATAACAGTGCAGCTTTACATTTATCCAAAAAAATCAATGACGACTTAAGTTATAAAAAAACCACTACCCACAAGCCTGAAATGATGCATTCGATTTGACTGATCTCAGGCCATGTGACTTCTCCTCATGGCCTCTCTCGAATACTCTCTTAAATATTACTCTCTAAGAACGTGAAGTTGGCTAACTCAGCACACACACACCTACACCGCCGGGACAGTTTGTATGTGATGTAGCCATTCTTCTTCTGCAGATAAAATCAGAGACAGCACACACACATTTACCCAGATGACCTCGTCTTTGAGCCGAGAACACTTTATTAAAGCAGTTTGTGACACAGGACACAGGAAATGGATGCCAGACATGATAGTTCCCTGACCTTATCATGACCTCTGCTGTGGCCTGTGTGAGTGTATGTATTTATACAGTGTCATGATGCTGTATTGATGTAGGTCAAAGTGAATATTTCCAGGCAAACCTGTGTTGTGTTTAAATGCATTTAACTTTCAGTGTATATTTTAAATTATGGACAATGTATTTGAATAGGAAATCAAATATTGAGACTTAATACTGATATTGAGATATTCAGTGTATGAGATCTTAGTTTTTTCTTTCCCTATGGGCACTTTTTTGATTGCTTTTTAAATATTTCACAGGGATTTTTAAGCTTAAAATTAGAGAGAACTTTTTCAATTGTTTAAGAGAAATAAACTTATAACAATACACAGAAAAGCACGATTTATTGGAGACATCTGTAGTAAACATGGCCTTGAACTTTTCATGACAGATAAATAAAGTAATTTAACCTCAAATCAATATTTATTTAATGTTTATTCATTGAAACGAGCTGACTATTTTTTATCCCTTAAATTTAAAAACATACTTTTTGCACAATTATCCTTATGACGTAAATGAGTTTTCTCTTGATGAATGTTTTTCTCTTGTTTTCCGATATATACTGTGTAGATTTTGGATAAAAATACTGATTACGACAATGCTTTTTTTTTTTTTTTTTTTTGCAGTGATGGCCACTAAAACCAAATGGAAAAGAATATGGTGATGTAATGATTGTAATGGGAATGAATTTGCTGTAACATCCTTTATGAGAATGAGCTGTTTTATTGCATGTGAGTGGCCGATGAGCGGGCTCCAGTCTCAGAGTCTCCAGTTAAAGGGCGAGAGGTCGGGATGGTCTGGGATGGTTTATCTCCACTCTAAACTCACAACATCAAAACATTACGCTCTTGTTACTTTACTAAAATTCTGTCATCATTTACTTCCTGCCATTTAGCTCCAAATCTATATTACAGGGCACATATGAAGAAGACGTTTTGAAGGCACAGTCTTTTACATTTAATGTTTAATTGAATAAAGCTTCAAAATGACACGAAATTCTAATAAAATGGTTAATACAGATTATGTGCTGCATTCCAATGATACAAGCACGATCTTAATAATTTCTCCCATTGTTTTTCACAGGACAAAGTTACTCATGCAGGTTCAGAACCATGAGTAATGATGACCAGATTTTCATTTTTTTTTTGGATGAACAATCCTTTTAAGTATGTTGAGCTTTTATTAGAGGCAACAGAAGAGTACATGGGTGAATCAAAAGAAGGAGGGGGGGCAAAAAGAGAGAGACGAGAGAAGGGAAAAGGTGAGAGGGAATCAAAGAGGAGGAGGGGTAGAGGAGGAGAAGAAGAGCTTTTAAAGCAAGCTGAGCTCTCCGCCGCATCTCTCCTCTTATCTTAATAAGTAATGAGACTGCCATGGGCTGACAATGAAGTATTCTGAGAATAGTTGTAATGTATGGATGTGAATAGAGCGGCCAGGCAGTGATATATAGAGCAAACAGGGATGGAAACAAGTGAGATATTAATGACCCGTTTCCCTGCCAGTTAATGTGGGAGTTACCTGATTACTGGTGTGGGAGGGGAGGGGCTGGAGGTAGGAGGGTCATGGATGGCTGGAAGGTGAGATTGAGAAGTTGTGTGTGTGTGTGTCGCTGTGTGTATACAGGCAGGGATACCCGATCTGCTCCCAGCCTGCTTGGTTTAACCTGCTCTACCACGCTCCATATAAAACCTGGCATGAAACAATATACTTACATTACCTGCAATTAGCACGAGCTGTTCATCATTATTTGTGTGCTGAAACAAATGGTTACTCTTGTGTTCTTGAGCATGACAGCCAGAGGTGTACATGCTAAAAAGCACTGTGGGATTTTAAGTAGATTAGGAAAGATATTGAGTTTAGCTTTTTGAATTCAGCGGTTTTCATAAGCGGTTTGGTACTTAAGTCGTTGTCTGCGCTCCCGACTGTGTCTTGCCATGTGTGCCGCTCTGTAAAAGTCCTGTAAAGGAGTGCTTTGGGGTCTTTGGTGGTCGAGGTGGGCAGCAGTTTTATAAATGTTTTTGAAAACTGGGTGGCCAATGCAGGAAGTGAATGAAGCAGGCAAGTTGTTGGTGTCACGACAGCCAGGCGAGGAGGACCGGTGTGCTGACTGAGAGGAAGAAGACACGGCTGTTCAGACTGACCTGTATATGACAGGCGATTTAATTAAGACTAATTAAATAACATGTAGACCCGGTTTCACAAACAGGGCTTAGCTTAAGCCAGGACTAAGCGTTAGTTAAATTAAGATATTTAAGCAACTTTTACAAAAATGCCTTATAAGAAAATATTACGGGCGTGCTTCTTAACACAGAGCAATGACACTGACATGTTTTAAGATATTTCAGAGCAAGATATTTTCATCCGAGACAGCTCAAACATGCAGTTTAGTTTGGGACTAGCTTAATCCTTGTCTGTGAAACTGGAGGGTAGTAAGTCATCGACATATTGATACTTCAATGTTAAGAGTCTCAAAGTCACCTAGACACTGATTTTTAAACATTATTAATATTTAATTGTGTATTTAATTTTTTCTCTGTTAATATTAAAGGATTTTCAGGTTAAATTAATATATTTAGAAAATTAAATAAAAATGTCAATATTTACAGTAAGTGCTTACTACTTAGCATTATATATTTATATATATATCCTACCCAATAGCTAAACTTAACAACTACCTTACTGACTATTACTAAGCAGCAAATTAAGAATTCACTGAGAGAAAAGTCTGATCCTCTAAGCTTCGTTTGAAGGTAGACTACAAGTGTAACGCTGGTTATATGTTCCACAGGAGGGCAGCAGAATGACAGGTTGCAGGAATGTATTTATCAAATGCTTCTTCTTAAGATGCCTCTATATATTATCTATTCCGCTTTCAAAGCAAAGTATGTTATCTCTCTGTTTTGCTTCATTGTTCCCTCTCAAGTGGTCTTTGTGTTTTCCATACTTTCTTTTTGTAATCCTGAGCTGTATCTCCACTTAAGAACTTTTTTCTCTCTATCTTCTGTTGTTTCAGCAGTACAGAATGGATCTGGATATGGCTTCTTCATATAGATAAGAAGTTCCCAAACCTTTGAGTCTGCACATTTTCTTCTTATTCTTCCAATTAGTTGTCAAACACCCTCATCACATTCTCTCACTTTAAAATCAGCCATACTTTAGGTTAGAACAGATAAATCAGCATTTTTCCCGATAGTATAGTTCAAAATGTTATACATATTTCAATTATGAATAATAATTATTTGAATAAGTGGACTTAATGAATGCTTATATCCAAGTTTATCCAATTTATATGCATTCTATATTCTATATGCATTTCTTTGAATTAACTGTATTATGTATGAGAAATGTGTGTGTGTGTGTGTGTGTATGTATATAAATTACTCTTACTCTTCTGAAATGTAAGTAAGCTTCCTGCCTACTAGAAATATCTCATTCAGTGTCTCTTGGTAAGGAAACACGCTTGATAGAACAAGCCCTATTGTGCAATAAATAATCATTATTAATAAGTAATCTCATAATAACCATAAATGCACATTCTTAACAAATAGATATGTATATAAAAGCTTTCCTCTTTTTACTCTACAGCTCTGCTTCTCTAGCTTTGCACTATTTTGATTTACTATTTTTATAAAGTTTGACATTGTGACACTTCTAATATCGTGGCTTGTTTAAGATAAATTGCTTGCGGTTTTCCTCATTTTTAAGTCCATTTAGATAGAAGTGTGTGCTTATTGAATAAATGTAAATTATTTAAAAAAAAATTGCTGAAGTAGTAAGTGGATTTACACTGTAATGGAATATTGACAAAAGCAATTAACCAGTTTTTACATTCATAGATCTTGGAATTGTTTTTTGGATAGGCAGTGAATGCGTAATACATTGGTGTTATTATAGTGATTATAATTAATATTAATTCTGTCGTCTCTGCGTTTCATTTTCAGCCGTCAGATTGATGCATTTTGATGGTTATATGCAACAGATGCAGGGACCATCGTGTACAGTCAATGAGGAGAATACTTATTTGGTGCTTGAATAGTAATGCTTGAAATTTTTGTTTCTCAATAAAATATATTGAGTAACCTAATGTACTTAAAAATGCTTTCTACATCCCAAAGGATGCTCAGGACATCTTCAGAAGCGTTTTTAGCAGACTTTGCGTACCACTGAGATGGATGCTGTTGTAGTTGTACATCGAATATGGAACATGAGGCTTAGAACAACACTGACGTTCTGGATTAAAAAGTTCCGTTCTGTAATAACAGTGGCACACGGGATGCTTGGAAATGCCATTCAAGCACTGGAGAGGTCAATAGTTACAATAACTTTCTCTGTGAAAAAGAAGGAAGAGAAAAAAAAAAAAATAAAAAAGAGTAAAGAGACTTGGCCGCATTATCACAAATTGCTTCCAGATTCTTTCTCAAAGCAAATTATTTCTGAAATTGAGTGCAGACTCTAACACTGTTCCTGCAGAATCAAACAGAGGACTTTGAAGTGCAGAATACAGACTCGTCCATGGAATCGGAGAGCTACACAAGCCCTTAAAGTTCTGCCTCATTTGCACTATCATTCGCTTACCCTCCTTAACTCCCTGCTTTAGTTTGCTTTAATTTTCAACAACAAAGGGAAGATCAGGAATGATTTTTGGTCATGGAAAATTTGGGGAATGCTATAAAAATCACTGCTTTTTTTCTGTGTGAATATACCGAGAGGCTGATTCACTCCATATTTGGGTGGATTGTCTGATAAAGCACACTTTTATCAAAATACAGAACGTTAGTTGAAGTCGCTGTCTGTGAGGATAGAGTTAAAGCATTCCACATGATAAAGACTAAATGCAAGGAAAGCCTTTGTGTGCGCATGCAGTTGGGGGGGTTGGTGGGACATCTGAAGGAAAATTAATTGAAAACTGCATGTTCCATACAATAGTTCGCTCTATGCTTTCCCAAAGCATTTTTGGAATTTGTCAAATTTAATTTGAGCAGCCTTTGACATGGTATGACTGATCCAGTTACATGCTTATGTTTGACAACATCTAACAGATTTAACAGATTATCTTTTTAGAGGTAGTACGGTACAGTCTTTACGTGGGCTAATTGCTTTAAGTACCATAAACATGTATTTTAATAGTTAGCGTTGGCTTCTGTTCTGTCTCTGTGTGTGTGTGTGTGTGTGTGTGTATAGTAAATGGTCTCTTTTAGTTTCAAACTGCTATACATTTATAGAAAGATTGTATTCTGTTTGTTTAGCAGGACACGTTCTCTCATCATCACATAGTAACGGCCCTAACTGCCTGAGATTAACAGTGGAAAAACAAATGTAGGGTGCTAAAAAAGACAACACAGCTCCCGAACTTTGATAAACGTCTGAAGAGGAGGTATCATCTGTGTTTGTGTTTCAGTGTTTTATCTCCTCTAAATGCAAACAGAAAGTTGCTAACTCCACACTCCGTGCAGTCTACCCCTCCACGGTGATGCATGTGCGTATGAGTCCTGCTGTCTATTCTCTGTCCTCCTTGCATCATCAAGTTAAATAAACATTAAATAGAAGCAACCTAATCAAATAAGCTTAATGTGTTCACCTGCGTGGGCCGTACACGTTTCAGCTGTAATATCCTGCTCCAGGGTCATGTTAACTATGGAAGAACGCACTCCTGTCCCGTGTGGTGCCCGTGGCTAAAATGAAAAGCAAATATTAATAACAGCTGGCTCTTGGGAGTTCAGCAAGTAATTTCTCTCTGCTACTACAGTAAATATATTGTAAGTGCTGAACAGACACTTTGGTGTGCTGATGATATGGGTGGGAGGCCATCATAGAGGCACAGTTTGTTTTGTGTGTGATGAAATAGCGAAGCTCTTCAGCCTTAAATTGCTAATTCATGTTACATTAGAGTTGCTTTATTATTATTATTATTATTATTATTAAAAAAATCAAGAAATGTGTAGCTTAAAAAAATTACAAAACTAAATTTGCAGGCTCTTAGATTCACAGAAACAACTGTCTGAATATTAATATTTATAATATTTACAATATTTATATACATTGTTACCAGTCTTTGTATTATTTAATGATGTGTATTGTATTCTTATTATTGTAGTTTAAGATAAATTATAAAGTGGTCATATTACAATATGTAATATTATACTATATTACTATAATGCTATAGTGGTATAATTACTAAAAATACAATTTTGGAAAATTTTCGGGTGTGATTGCTTTGTTTGTATTATGCGAAACATTAATACAGAAAAGAAGTCTGTAAATTGATTTCAATAACGTATACAGATAACAGTGTTATTCAAAAGGACACTTTCCATTTTAAAAGGCTGGTGATGTACACTCTAAGAGAAATTGGAAATGAGTTCAAAAACAACTGGAAAGAAAAACAAAGACTGCTCAGTGTTTACTGCTGTTGTTTCTAGGTACATTTTTCAGAGTTTCCTTTGCTACATTCAGGGTCCATCGCAATGGAAAAGTAGCCTCAAGAAATTTATTTAGACCAGTTGCCATTGTAATACAACAGTTTATCTTCCCTGTGTTTTTCCCAGTCATTTTTACACATTTCGGAAGAAAGATGAACAGTTACAGCGAATAGATGTACCTAGGCAGCTCTAAGCGGTAATCTCCCAGGGCAGAAAGTGGGTTAGTATTGGACTGTATTTATGAGGGAGAGGGCAGTATGTAATCTTGGATCCAATAGATGGTCCTCACTTCAGTGCTCCCACATTACTACACCAATTACTATGTCTGTGTGTGTGTGTTATTAATGGAGATAACCTGCTGGATTGAGAGGGCTCCATATTACCCAATCCGTCTGTGTCCATGGAGACAGAATTAACCCGGCTGAGGTTGAGCAGGTCAAAGAGTCAGAATAACCACTAACCACTTTCATTGCCCGTACGTGGGTGTGAGTGTGTGTGTGCCTGTTGAACACTGACCCCTTTCACCCCTTGGCCCTTGCATGCAATTGCCAATCATTAACAAAAGGGAACAATTATGGTAATGGTGTACAGAAAAAGCCTCCTCAACAGCAATAAATGTGTTGCGCAATGGTTAATGTTGTAGTAGGATTACAGGTCGTGACTACGTTGGTCAGTTTGGTTTGTGTTGGCTTAAATGATTTTAATTTATAGTCATTCGTTAAATCATACCCATCATTGCTCTTAAAGGGATAGGTCCTTTGATTTTATTTTTCTTTTAATACGCAGAGCATTGTTTTGGACCCCATTTACTTTGATTGCACTGGGAAAAAAATGTATTTGAATTCAAGACAGTTTTTACTTTTTAATTAATTTCACAAACCGTTTCAAAGAAATGGAAGGGAAATGTTTAATTAAACATATTTGTTTATTTTTTTGAATAAAAACAGCGGAAACCTATAAATTATACAGGTTTGAAGCAACATGAGGCTGAGTAATTTATGAATTTCAACTATCCCTTTAAACTTGCTCTTCTGCTATATTGTTTTATGTATTTTCTCCATTACTGAACTAATATAATAAAACCCATCGCTTTCTTGAATTCTTCTACATGCCAGTCACTCCTCTTCAGTTTGTTTGAACTTACCAGTTAATAGAGTGACCGGATTGGCTGTAACAAGGTTTATTCATATTAGCATGGCAATGGGGTTCACGTCCTGTCAGCGGGCTTTGAGTTATTACCCTCACTATCTCCCTTTGCGGTTTTTAAGTTTTGCCATCCAGGTTTAAAAACATATTGGTGTTTATGCAATGCACTCTATAATGATCCATCATATGGTTAGAGTCTGTGTATAAGTGTGCGTGTGTCCCCGCCAACACATAAATAAGAAGCAATAGGACCATCTGTTTAAATTTCTCTCGGTCTCCCAGGAGATACCCATCTGCTTTTACATTATCCATTACAGTTCACACACACACACACACACACACACACTACCCCCTCACTGTGACTGGCAACATCACAGCTCTGCTAACACCCCACAACCTCCCAGACACCCTCCATCTCCCTCACACACACATAAACACATACACACAAATCACTCTATCTTCCCTATTTGAGAACACGACACTCATTTCACCCTCCCTGTGTGTGGAGCATGTTCATTTGAAAGCAGATGTCTGGCTTCCTGCTGGCATGCTCGCTGAATTTTCTCTCTTGCCAAAAAAGAAAGTAAAAGGCATTGTGGTGTTATTTTACTGTAGTCACTTCTGATTTGAGGTGTCACCTATATCAGCATGCTGTACACAATGTTTTCAAAGCTTTGTTTGCACAGGTCTTGATTAAAGAAAACTTGTTATTGAGAAGGTGCGTTCTCTGTATGCGTGTATAAAATGGGGTTAAAAAGTCTGTCAGCACTTAGGAGAGTGGAAAGTGTTCTCTGTTTTACTTTTTATTAATTCGTAGTAGTATTATATATTAAAGGATTATATATTCAATACATAATAATATATATAAAAATATGTACATTTATAATTGTTACAATTATAAATAACAAATAAGTAAATGTTTAAAAAGTTGAATTAAGAAATTGGGGTTTAACAATAAAGATGGCCCCCTGTCCTGGGCCCAATTTAGAGAGTTTGGGGCCAGGAGAAGGAACGTATATTCACTATATGTTTTGTTTATGAATATATATATAAAAAAATACAACATTTATTTTGTTTATTAATTAAGATATAGGCTATGTTTTATGTCTTGTAAAATGTCTGTGCATTCGCGGTTCTAGACGGGGGCCAGGGTGGGCCAGGGCCCCTGTAGAATTGCTCTTGGCCCCTGTTATGGCCCCT
>JAUMHP010000285.1:2158052-2186458 GCA_032361065.1 Enteromius trimaculatus
TACAAGTGGCTTCAACGTCTGCTTTTTTAATTTTTTTTTTTTTTTCTTAAGACTCCTCTCACACCCGTCCTTTTAAGAGCAAGTTTTAAGAAAGGATGAGGGCTCGGTGACCAGCAGAGAAGCCTTTCACAGGCACACCATCTAGTGTTCAGTAGGAAGTTTTCTATGGCTTGAGAGAGAAAGTGAGGGAGGGACGCTAAGGGAAAGCAGGAAAGTTGAGGGCGGGTGGAAGATAGTAAGGGACACACAAGGAGGTTCTGAGTGAACGGTAACTCACTCTTCGAAGTCACAACTAGCAAGGCGCCTGCAGCTGAGAAAAGTAACGTAGACATTACAAATTATTCTCATATATGTTTATCCTCTCTTTTCTAGTCATTCTTTTTTTTTTTTTTTTTTTTGCTTACCACATCACCAAATCTGTTTTTTTCTGTCTTGATTTGCTTGGGATAAGATCTTTGACCTGCTCTGTAGCATGCTGACGATGACCCAAAGCCATCAGACTGTATATTCTCATCAAAACTTGCTCTGCCTCACTAATCTACAGCTCAGCACAAAGCCGTGCACAGTGTAAAATAGCTTTCACAAACTAGCGTTGTTTCTTGCTTTCCATGTAGTTTAGGGTGACTACGTATATACACACATCTGGCTTTGTAAGCAGCCCATTGCACAGTGCCGTTTGAATTCTAAACTAACAATGCTTTTTAGTTGAGAAAAATCATTTCAGGTTGCTTATCTTGTTTGTTTTGGGTTTTTTGTTTTGTTTTGTTTTTTTTAGACTGAAAATAATGCAAATTTATTAGTGCATTTGTTCAAAGGAAATTTTATATAATTTTGGGCCTGCAGATTTATTATTGTTTTTTTTAATCCATTAATTATTTTATTTATTTATTCAATTTTAAATTTGTATGTTTACACGCAGAATAAAGCACATTCTTTATTTACAGGTCAGAGGTTGTGTCAAAATGTCTCTTTGGACAGATACGAAGATTTTATTTCATTCTTCATATGTCATTTGATGATCGTCAAATCATTGTTTGGAAATTAATAGTTCAGATGTCAACATTCTAGAATATTTATTTTCTAAGAAAACAAGGTGTTATTTAAATCTCAAACTATTATAATCAAATTAATAATTATAGGTTTCAATCTGAATAGTGAAGTGAATTCACTGAATAGTGAATATGCATTTGTAAGGATAACAAATGCATATTCAAAATTACATTGTTTTTCCCCATTTGATTTTTATAATTTGTTTTTAATTATATCTAAAGACTGTTGTTATTTTAGCAAGTTTCTTGCGGTACATATACAAAGCTTCTTCTTAGTATTATTATAATTTTAATTTATTTTGTGATCAGATCAAGTGACTGACATTTGCAGACCAAAAACACAGATCTTCAACAGGTTGCAGTGAACAAATTTAAGTTATTTAATGTTTAGACTAAACTGTCATTATATTATGGCCGTAAACAAAAGGTGACGGTTAGTGTGCATTATTGTTATTATTATTTTAAATAATATAATAAATATTATTATATATTATTTTATGTGTAAAAAATTAGCAGTATGATATTATTTACACATCAATCCTTAGTTTAAACTCAAGTGATCTTCTTAACCACCCCCACACTATATTCACGATTTTTTTACTTTCATTAGACTTCATTAGAGTTTTAATAATAAAACTTTTTCATCAAAAAAGTTGACTTTTTTCCGTCTGGGCAAAACATCATTTGTGTGAGACACGGCTTTACTGTCATGGCAACTTTAACGTTATCTGATGTTCCAGCTCAGAGAGACACAGGGGGAAGATAATCCCTGAATTAAACAGGATCTGCTTTAGAGCCAGCAGTGATGAGCAGGCTGGGCCCTCGCCCCTCTCCCCTGCTCTGACACTCCCATGCTGGGGAACAATGGGGAGCCATCCTGTCTCTCCACAGGGCTGGGACACACTTCTTGCTGGGGTTTCATTTGCAAATGAATCTCCACGATGATGAAAATGTTGAGAGCGAAGCCCCACAATGAGTGGGACTCATAGAGAATTGCAATTTGTAAATCAACTTGTATGTTAAACAGCATGATTTTTGAGGGACAAAAAGAGAGGAGGTGGGGTGAGAAAGAATGAGGAAACCGGAGAAAGGCCACAGCCCTAAAAGGGCTGGGAGGGAGGGAACTGAACAGTTTTTCTTGCTTTCTTTTGCAAATGCTTATGGTTCATTTTCAAGAAAAATTCCCAACCTGTTTCACTGTATAAATTAAATGAAAATTCAGCATGTGTTCTAGCATGTGATATTATTATTGTATGCTTTAACTTTGTAATAATTAATTTAATTAAGCAAAGAGTTTCTTGCTTAGAGAAATGTTCAACAATTGTTTACTTTTTAATTTATTTATTATTTTGTATTGAAATGCTTTCATTGATAATGCTGCATAAACAATCACCTAAAATGGCAAATGTTTTAAATCATTTTAAAACCACACTCTGCATTAAGATGATCATGCAATTATCATGCTTAGCTTGGAATGAGTGAATTTCTGTGCTCCTGTAGAGTGCGTAGCAATCTGAATGCCAAAGGCTTACTTGTTCCTGTCAGATCCTGATTGCAGGCTGACTGGATACAAATTAGTTTAGTGACAGGGATAACCTGTCCAAGATGCCTGCAGTTGGTTGAAAATGAGCAAAGTTGACAGCAAATTGAAAGTCTAATAAGTCCTTCAAATGGTTGATTTGTGCCTAGTGGACATGTAGACATTGAGGAGTATGAAATATTGGAAATCAATGGCCTTCTATGAAATTTCATTAGGGCCCATTGTTCTCAGTTCATAGTATTTTTATGTTTTGATGGATTATCTGAAGAAAATGATTACCTAAGGTGGTTGAATTGATGGGACTTTGATACACATCTTCAAAGATCACTTTTAAGCAATATTGTAAAAGTGCTATTGATTTAGTCTCTTTTCTTATCCTATTTCATCATAGCTCTACATAGTGTGGAGGCCCTTTTCTTGGTCTGATTTGGTATTTGTTTCTTTTTTGATGGTTGTTTTTTGAACGTATGAGGGGGATAAGCATTAAACTGATTAACAGAAGATTAACAACAAAAGAATTTGAACAGATAAAGGTGCTTCTTAAGATACAAAACATCTCTAATCACTAATCCCTCTGTTCCCCCCTCTTATTTTCCTCTGCAGGGGACACAGAGACCAACCCGGACAACTCCCCCTGTAAAGACTCGGGTGCCCATGTCTGCAGCAGATGTTGCGCAGAGTTCTTTGAACTATCGGATCTTGAACAACACCAGAAGAATTGCACTAAGAATCAATTAGTTCTAATTGTGAATGAAAATCCAGTGTCTCCTTCCGGAACCTTCTCCGCAGGCTCCTCTCCTTATAATCCTGATGAGCAGATGAATGATACAACTAATAACACAGATCAAGCAGAGTTGACCGACCTTTTGGAGCAAAACGTACTTGACAAAGAGGAGGCCATGGACACTGAGATGTCAGGAGTCTCTCCACCCCATAATGATGGAAGTGGACATATGGCAGGTGGCAGCCCACTCAGTGGCGTTGGAAGCAGCCATGGTGCTCTGGGCAGCAGTGGGTCCAATCTGGGGAACTCTGTCATCTCTGCTTCACTACCTCAGCTGGGTAACTTGACTGAGCTGAGTAATTTTTCCATGATCAACAGCAACGTCATTATTGAAAACCTACAGAGCACCAAAGTGGCTGTGGCACAGTTCTCTCAAGAGACCAGAGCAGCGGGTGGGCAAAGGGTGGCTGTGCCAGCCCTTATGGAGCAGCTTTTGGCCCTACAGCAGCAGCAGATCCATCAGCTACAGCTCATTGAGCAGATTCGTCACCAGATTCTTCTGCTAGCCTCACAGTCACCTGAGCTCCAAGCACCACCTAGTTCTTCCCCTGTGACTTTAGGTTCAGGTACTAGCCCACTAACCACTCTTAGTTCCCATTTATCTCAACAGTTGGCAGCTGCTGCAGGGTTAGCACAGAGTATAGCTAGCCAGTCTGCAAGCATTAGCAGTTTGAAACAGATGGCTAATGTTGTGCAGCTACCTCAGAACAATTCCAGTGTGGGAGAGTCATCTCAAAACCTTAGAGCAGCAGGACCAGCTACAGTTAATGCCCCACCTTCAGATAAAAGACCAGGTAATGCGGGAAGCTTGCACCCTCAGTTGGGAAATCCATCACTTGCAAAGTCATCCACACCAGCCTTTGCAATGGGAAGCCTATTGAATCCTGTGGCTAATACCCTTCTACCTCAGCCCCCACCAGGCAACCCAATATTTTCCAGTGCACTGCCCAGTGCTGGTAGCACAGTTGAGGATCTCAACTCACTGGCAGCGCTTGCTCAACAAAGAAAAGGCAAGCCACCTAATGTCTCTTCTTTTGAACCGAAGAGTAGCTCTGAGGATACGTTTTTCAAGCATAAGTGCAGGTTTTGTGGAAAGGTGTTTGGTAGTGACAGTGCTTTGCAGATTCACTTACGTTCTCACACAGGTGAGAGGCCATATAAATGCAACATATGTGGCAACCGCTTCTCCACCCGAGGTAACTTGAAGGTTCATTTTCAGCGTCATAAAGAAAAATATCCACACATCCAGATGAACCCATATCCTGTCCCAGAGCATCTAGACAATATTCCTACGAGTACTGGCATTCCCTATGGTATGTCTATGCCTCCGGAGAAGCCAGTAACTAGCTGGCTCGATAGTAAACCTGTTCTGTCTACTCTGACATCTTCTGTTGGCATGTTACTTCCACCAACTATACCAAGTCTGCCTCCATTCATCAAGAAGGAAGAGAATAGCTCAGTGGCTATAAGCAGCCCTTCTCATTCTGCTAAAAGCGACTCAGGTCCTGCTGATGCACCCATGAAGAACACAGACAATGTGTTGGAAGAAGGGGAGAGCACAACCCTGCCTACCTCAAATGAAAAAGTTGAAGAAAACAACCGTTCAGCCAGTCTAATGGCAAACGTGAGCTCTGCAGTAGAAGGTACCATTGAGTACACCACCTCCAACAGCCCTCCAATGGCCACTAACCCACTCATGCCCCTGATGTCAGAACAGTTCAAAGCTAAGTTTCCTTTCGGGGGTCTCCTTGATCCTCTCCAAGGTTCAGAAACATCTAAGCTTCAGCAACTTGTTGAGAACATTGACAGGAAAGTGACAGACCCTAATGAGTGCGTTATCTGCCACCGTGTTCTTAGCTGCCAGAGTGCACTCAAAATGCACTACCGCACACATACCGGGGAGAGGCCTTTCAAATGTAAAGTGTGTGGTCGTGCCTTTACCACCAAGGGCAACCTCAAGACTCATTACAGTGTCCATCGAGCTATGCCGCCACTGAGAGTCCAGCATTCTTGTCCCATTTGCCAGAAGAAGTTCACAAATGCTGTGGTACTTCAGCAACACATTCGCATGCACATGGGTGGTCAAATCCCTAACACCCCTCTTCCTGACAACTATCCAGAATCCATGGGATCAGATGCTGGCTCATTTGATGAGAGGAACTTTGATGATCTGGACAACTTCTCTGATGAAAACATGGAAGGAATCGAGGATGGACCTGACAGCAGCATTCCAGACACACCAAAGTCAGTTGATGCATCTCAAGACAGCCTCTGTTCATCCCCTACTCCACATGAGTCATTAGGCATGGAGGGCCAGGAGAAGAGTGCCAACCAGGGAGCAGAAGAAGAAGTGCAGTGTGACCAAGGGAAATTAATGGAGAACGGAGTAATGGAAGGAGACAGATTCACAAATGACTCCTCTTCTCTTGGAGGCGACATAGAAAGCCAAAGTGCCGGAAGTCCAGCTGTCTCTGAATCTACCTCTTCCATGCAAGCTCCATCACCCTCTAATGGTACTATCCAACAGCAAAAGTCTCCTAGTCTGGAGGACCGGCAGCAGAGGGCATTGTCATTGGATCACATTAGTGCGGGTCTCATGCAGTCTCATTCTCACAGTCCTGGAGCTCTGGATCTTACTTCAATTAACTCATCAAAAGATCCTCTTAGCTTGCTTTTCCCCTTCCGTGAGCGAGGCACCATGAAGAATACAGCATGTGACATCTGTGGCAAAACGTTTGCCTGCCAGAGTGCCTTGGACATCCATTACCGAAGCCATACCAAAGAAAGACCATTCATTTGCACAGTATGCAACCGGGGCTTTTCCACCAAGGGGAACTTGAAGCAACATATGCTGACCCATCAGATGCGAGATTTGCCCTCCCAGCTCTTTGAGCCTAACACCAGTCTTGCCTCCAGCCCAACTCCATCGCTTCTATCTGTTGGACCCTTGTCCTCAATGATGAAGACTGAGGTCAACGGCTTTCTGCATAGCCTTCAACCTGAAGTAAAAGAATTGCCCCCTTCACTGGTGACCTCATCTGCTTCCACCTCTCCAGTGCTTTCGGCCGCACCACCACGGAGGACGCCTAAGCAGCACTACTGTACAACTTGTGGGAAAACATTTTCCTCCTCCAGTGCCCTGCAAATTCATGAGAGAACCCATACAGGAGAGAAGCCCTTTGCCTGCACCATCTGTGGACGAGCATTTACCACCAAAGGAAATCTCAAGGTAATAACTGCTTTATATAAGACGAAAATTATTTTCTGTTTTTATGAAATACGTTATTTCAACTTTTTACTTGATGTTATTTTGCTATTCATGTTTGTGAAAAGCCAGCCAAAATTGGTATTGACCGTATAAACAAGTATTGATGAGGGAAAATAAGTGGAATGCTATCTGAATAATAATGGGGAAAGTGAAAAGCTCAAGCATGCATAAAAAAAATTGTACAGAAAGTATACTATTATAAACAAAGTATACAGAAGTGGAAAAGTTGAGTCATCCAATAAATATGAATATTGGGCTAAAACCTGAGCTTGAAATTGATGGAACAAAGCCAAGAATGCTTCACTTAACAGGCTTTAACCACAGTTACCAGCAGCAACCACCCTTAGCAGTGGCACGCTCACTATTTTTCCAGAGTTTATCTTTGATCGCAATAAAAAAAAAAGGCCAAGCACACCGATAAACAAAATCCTGGGAGTTTTATATGGTTATGTGATTGCACTAATTTGTGTGAAATGTGACTCGCAATAGGCATAATTTTCAGGAAGAAATTGAAATATCAAACTATACATTTCCATCTGAATAAATAAGTAAGTACTCTGTAAGAGAAGCATGTTATTGAACATTTATTGTCAGATGTCTGATTTCACTGCAAATAGTTTATTTTTTTTAATGAATAATGAATTTGCAATGCATTAAATACAATCAGTTTGAAAAGATTGTCATATAAATGGAAAATGGGGGATCATTAAATCCTTTCCGAGATTTGTAAATAGCAAAAAGTAGCATAAAGATGAGAAAATTTACATCTCATATGTTCAATTTTACACTAAGGGTTGCAACAATTAAAAAAGGTTCTTTTTCCCCCCTAAATGTATTGCATGCTTCAAGGGTGAACTGGGGGCAACTGTCAGATACAATACTGTCCAGCACAATGAAAGTGGACAGTGCAATTTTCTCAGAACACACGTCTACCACAGGCCCTTTGTTTTATATGCAGACCACCATTCTCACTGATTGAAAGTTACAACATTTTAACCTTGTTTTAATAATTAGACAAATGCCGCTTCCAGTGGGCCTATTTTAATACTAATTATTATACTGGTCCTCTTTTTCCATTGCATCACCTCATGTGTTATCCATTTTAATGTTTCCAAATTTTAAACATTGTAGCTCTACTGCTCTTTTGTTTTTATTCTCTTTAATCCCTTGCTTCCCCTCCCTTTTCTCTCTCTTTCTCACTAGGTGCATATGGGTACCCACATGTGGAACAGTGCTCCGGCACGGCGTGGTCGCAGGCTATCAGTAGATGGTCCCATGGCTTTCCTGGGCACAAACCCTGTAAAGTTCCCTGAACTCTTCCAAAAGGACCTAACCGGTAGGGCCGGTAATGGAGACCCAACCAGCTTCTGGAATCAGTATGCTGCTGCTTTCTCTAACGGCCTGGCCATGAAGACCAACGAGATCTCTGTGATCCAGAATGGAGGCCTGCCACCTCAGCTGTCAGGGAGTGTGGGCAATGGGGGCAGTTCTCCGATCGGAGGCTTGACAGGCAGCATGGAAAAGCTGCATAACTCTGAGCTCAATCCTGCTCTGGCTGGCCTAGAGAAAATGGCCAACAACGAGAACGGGGCTCACTTCCGCTTCACACGCTTCATGGAGGACAAGGAGATAGTGACCAACTAGAGAATCTTATTTTTTTTTTTTTTGCGCTCATGAACAAATATACACTCTTAAGCTGGCACACACACACACATGCTCCCGTATATGCGTCCATGAAAGAAAGAATGAAAAGCAAGAAGAAAAAAAAAACTATCAGCTTTTGCTTGCCATTAAGACTTTACGAAGACGAGTTTGAAAAGAACTTGCTTTTTTTGTACAATGTACAACATGTTATAGTTTTATGGAGCTTATTTATTAGTGATTATAACCTTGCTCGAAAAACCAAGTGGAAATATTAACAGTTACTTAGTTTTTATGTTATTTTCTGTTTTATCAGCAGAGTGAATCTGTACGAGTGTTTTAAAGTGTGCTTTTGAAACTTAGCTTTTCTTGGTAGAAGACTTCACCATGGCATTAAATTATTTTCTATCTGTAGTATGTGTTAACAAAACTTGATGTTCATGTAATGATTTAGAGCTTAAAAAGTGCAACCTAAGGCTGTAAATACTGTACACTTATCTGTGCTAGATGGTTTACAAGCTGTGTAGAAACTATCCTCTGAGAAATATCAACATTTCATAAATCCAGGGACATAGGTTAGTCCTTTTCTCTCTGTCTTAGAAGTTAAAAAGAAAAAAAAAAAGAAAAGAAAAAAAATGTTTTCACCTCAGCTGTTTATTTAGACCTTAGTGTTTTCATTTTGCTTTTTACTGCATTCAGTTCTCACTCTTTATTTGTGCTTATAGGATAAAAAACAAACGGTTGTTGAAGAGGTCCACGTACTTACGAATGGGAGGGAAAAATGCCTTGTGTGATCTTTGAGGTTTTGCTGGGCTTTCAAACTGCTGCTAGGTACTAGCGTCTGTGTTTGACATCTACTGCACTTCATGTGTTGACGCGCCCTATACATTTCTTTCTGTCTTTTTTTTTTTTTTTTTGGATGTGGAGCAACAAATTCCTTTACAGCAATTGTACATAGTCTTACTCGAAGACAAGGTCCATCTCGGCCAGGGGACAAATGATGATAGTGTTTTTATAAATATTATATAAATATATATATATGGACTGTTACATGCACTTTCTTGAAAAGTTGGAAGTCTTTTAGGGCCCAGTTTCTCTACAGTTTAATACCTACTAACAACTACGATACTGTAATTATTTACTCTAATAATCAAATACAACAGTTTTCCAAAACAAAAAGTGTGGGTCTTTATGATTGATTTGTATTCCTTTTTTCTTGCTTTTTTTTTTTTTTTTTTTTTTTCATTTTTTTATCAACCATCTGAACTATTTCAAATTATATACGTATTTTTCATCTAAAAATGTTGAGTTTGCCTAGTCGATAATCCTGTTTTTAGCTCTGGCAGAAATTCTTTGTCTGATGGACTATGGATTTCTTCTCCCGACAGAGTGCATTAAACGTGTGAAATGTTAATCCAAAGTCGGTTACATATTTAACTTCGCCGTGTCAGACCGCGTCCGTCAGCATGCAAATGCAATTACAGAGCGCTTCATTAAAACACATGCAGCTCCGCTGTAAGTCACATTTCTGAGTTCATCATTCTGCCGGTTGACAGGCTTCAGCATCTTTAATTAAACAATCGATCGTTTTAGAAGCCCCTTTCTTTCAGCGTTTGTTTAGATGGATTGGTTCACCGTTCCTGTCTCATAAGGAAAACTTTTCATGTAGGCTAACCCGTTTTCTTTGAGTTAATAGGTTTTTAGCTGAACATATTTTATATAGCCTATAGGTATTGTGGGCTACTTTAATTTGGCGTGTTGCCCGGAGATTTTGGATTTTGAAATATTGTAGGCTACCTTTTATAATTGTAAAAATATGAATTAGATGATCTACACGTTCCTGTCCTTTAAAATGATTTCGTCCTCACCAACAAAAGCATAGCCTTTTAAGCAAAAGCATCGTGTTATCAAGGTATTATATTGGTCTAATTTTTATATTCATTCTTGTTATTATTCAACCACGTTTAAAATGTATAAACAATTTTAAGGGAATATTATTGGTGGTTTTTTTTTTTTTTTTTTTAAAAAGCTAAAAATAAAAATAATAACTATCAGTCTTTCATCGTTTAAAATAAAATATACGTCCTGTTTTTCAACAGCTGCATTTAATTTAACACACCATTGCACTTCCTGAAACGCAGGATCTGTTAATTCGAGGCTTGCATCCTCTCGCCCCATGCCGCCTCCTCCCCGGATTTTATAGCTGGCTAAATTCCCCAATATTTACAAGATCGCTATGCTAAATGACCCTTGCAAACAGTCCGGGAGCGGCAGAGGGTCCCCGCCCCTCTCAATCTGTGCGCTCACTTTGAGCACCCTGAGACAGGCGCTTTGTTTGAACATCTCATCAGCTTCCGGATTCTTCACGCGCAGTTTCTTGACACTATTGACAGGAACCCGCTCTCAATTATGACATGTGCCGTCGCTGTTTGACATTTAAGTGATTTGAATCACACCCGTGAAACGAATGCAGCTCTTATTTGTTTATTAGTATTATTTTAATTTCCTCAAACTTATTTATCGATAACATTTAATTATGATTGAATACAATAAAATTATGAGAACCTAATCGTTTCATTATTTGTTGCAGTAGTTGATATTGCTGAGTGTTATTAAACAACGTGATGATGTCAGAAAAAATTCAGATATATCCAAATTGCATTTTAAACCAGAGAGCCATGAGACACATATCTGTTTTAATTAAATTAAATTAAATTAAATTTGTAGGTTTTATTTAATAAATACTACTACTACTACTACTACTACTACTAGCCTAATAGTAATACTTATAATAAAATTGGTGATTGATCAATTTAAGTTCTTCAGTCTACCCTAATTCAGGCATTTTACCTCTTTTGAATAATAGTTCCCTCTTTTTCATGTATTATCTTTTAAAATGAATAAATACACACTATGAACAAATAGCAAATTTAAAGAGGTGTTAATGTAAAAAAAAAAAAAAAAAAAAAAAACAGAAAAATGTTCATCTTTAATGTTTTAATTCATGCTCTCTGTCTGCAGTTGTTATGCATATTTGTAATTTGTTGTATGGCTCACTAATTTATAATTAGGCTATTGTTATTGCTATTATTATTATTATTATGATTAATAATATTAATTAATATTAATTAATTAAAATTAATTGATATTATTCAATGCAGAGTAATTTGTCCTCCTATTTACGCAAACTCAATCATTTGTCTAATAATTTGATTTCAACTGAAATGGAACATTCTCTGATTATTTTTTTCTGAAGCAGACAATTTTAAAGCAAAGGATTAAATAGCCTTTTATTTAATTAAAACACACACACACACAAAACACACACACCACACAGGATGAGATGTAGGAAGCATCCATTAGAGATGTAAAATTTGTTTGTACATGTATACAAAAGTGAGACATTATCTATAACAAGGTTCATAATAATGACACAGAATGAATGCAGGGGAGAATAATAATATAAGAATAATTATATTAATAAGGACTTATAAGGTGGTGTGCTTTTTGAAAACACAAAGGAGAAGAAACGGAATTTCCACCGTTGGGTTTCTTGTTTTATTGTTGCTTGAACAATGTTAAGTGAACTGTAGTATTTATGCTCCATTTTCTATAATACAGTGCATCTAGTCTGCTTTATTTTAGGTTTTTGTTAACTGTATCACATTATGTGCACGTCATTCTATGAGAACGTGCAGTTTAATGCATTTAATACAAAAGTGGTAGAATGTGAACAAGAACAAGATTATAACGAGGCTTTACATACCTCAGCTGAACTGATGCTATTTATCTTGTTAAGATGCTGATTTGATCTTGTTAAGAACACACGGTCTCAGAAAAGGCTGATGTAATTATAGATTGTATTCATTTCTAGGTGTACAGTTATGGAGGTGTGGGATGAACGAGTGAATAATAATGCAGGTGGCTATTGTTTCAGTTTATCAAAGAGAAAGGTTATGAGATGTGACAGGATTTGGCACTGTGTATGAGCCTCGGGGAGTTCTCCACAGAGTGTGCGACCTCTCCACGTAACGGACCCACCTCTGCTCTACATTGTCTGCGCTGGCTTTAGCCCCGAGGGCTGGCTGTGACTCCCTGCTGTGTTTTTGGTCTACGCAGGGGAGATCAAAGACACATTTGGGACAATTGAAGTGCTGCTCGACCGAGCCCTTGCTCAGCACCACACCTGCCCACCTGTCAATCATTCCCAGGTGACAGGCGAGTGTGACAGTAGTGGGCCGTGCAAGAGCAAAGGATACAATTAGGGCAATTAGTGCTGTCTTTTGTGCTTCGTGGATCCACTGCTCATTTTGTTTTTCATCTGTTCGTTGTCTATGTTATTAGTGTTGTCCTTTATCCTCACTTTCATCCTGACTACTCCAGTATTTTCTCCCTTTTTCTTAACTCACTCCCGCCCTCTGTTCTCATGGTTCATGATTTCCTGAGGAAAGAGTCTCAGTCTCTGAGACGTGTACACAGCTGGCTGAAAGAGGACCTCTAGATTGAAAGAGTAAACACGGAGAAAGATTTCTCAGCCTGTCTTTGTGTGTTTGTGTTATCATGGCAGAGTAATCAAAGCCAACATGTGCCATCTTTACACTGCAAGAACAGCACAGAAGCTGCATCTCAAGCAGCACACAATGAAAAGATGAGTTCATACATACTGTTTAATGCTGCAGAAATTACATATAAACGCATTTAAACAGAATTTACAATTGCAGGAACAATTTAATGAAAGAAAAACTTGTCCTTATATATTTTAAATAAAAAAAACACAACTGTTCATTTTTATGAGGTTTAAGGCATTTTTAGAATATTTTGTGTTTTAGTTTCTATTAACATTGATAATTAAATGGATGCAGTTAAAAATAAAAAAATAAAGGTTTAAGAAGACATGTAAAAATTACTATTTTTATTTATTTATTTATTTGTTTATTTGTGTATAAAAAGCATGTGTTGTCAAGATAATGATATATGCCATTTAAGATGATGTAATTTTAGATTTATATTGGTCATTTAGTTTATGTACCATTCAAAATTAAATGGACGCATTTTTTAAATAAAAAAAAGTGTTTGAGGTAGAAAACAAGTTGTAGAACTAAACTATTATGGAAGTTAAAGTAAAATGCATTTATTAATTTATTGATATAGAAAAAAAACAAAGGTTGTCAAAACAATGACAGATTCTGAACTTCCACTTATGATGACTTTTGTGACATGACTTATCAGGGTGGAAGAATAGTATAAATAAAAAATTTATTTAAAAAATCATAAATTGTAAGGCACCAATTATTTAAGTCTGAGTTTTCCACAACTCTCTTTTTGGTACAGCTTTTATGTAGCATTGCATCGTAAATCTGAATTCAAAGCAGGTGCGGAGTCACCCATGAAAACAATTCAGTAAAAAAGTACACCTTTCTCAATCTTTCTGTTTCTCTTCCCCCTTTCCATCTCATTCTCTTTCTGAAGGCTGTATCTCTTTCTATCTTTGTCCCGCTAAATCCTGAATCAGGGCTCTGTCTTCTGCTCGGTCTGGCCACAGGTTCACTCTACAAGGTTTCCTGAGGTGGGACAGGGGCCTGGCGGCGGTCCAAGTGTGCGAGTCATTTATCTGTCCACTCCTTCAGCTTTTCTCCTGGCACACAGCGACACACACACAGAGATATTGTATTACAGCTGCCATTGTCCCTAGACAGACAGGTGGGACTCTTACTGTGGGGTCCTGAAAGCCAGGCGGCAGTGGGCAGACATTGGGTGCGTACTTTATTAGTGCACTCATGCCTGGAGAAGCCTCCCAACAGTGCGAGGGGAGGGCGTACAGTAAGGTCTTGTCCCTCTCACAGAGCGATGGCTGTCTCAGGCTTGGGTTTATCATCACTGCTGAAATTGCTGGAAGTTCTTTTGTTGGGGTTTTATTGCAGGAGGGGTATTTAGCCTCATTCTGATGCTAATGCCCTAAATTTTAGGGGCTCAGAGCTCACTCTCTGAGTCTCAGGGCCGCGAGGGTGGTGACACTGTCCGTTATGAAAACAGTTCCCTCTATCTCTCCCTCCTTTCTTTTTTCCCTTGTGAATAAAAGAAGAGAAGGGCTGCATTTAGGCCATCTGTGCTTCCAGTGCTTGAGTGTAATTTAATGTGTATAGGTCCATTTTAAGATGAAGCCCATGTACTCTTGTGTGGTTTGTCTGTAGAATGGAGCCCAGATCGGTTTCCTCTTCCTTTAAGAGCAGTGGGAGATTAAGTAGGTTGATTGTGTTCCTTTCACCATCAGAATGAGGGCCAGTAACCTTAGCCTGCACTGTCTGCCATGGGGCTCAAAGACAGGTAGATGCTCACTCCTCTGTTAATGTCATCCTGTAGATTACGTTTCCTCATCGTCAAAGTGTCTTAAGATGCACTGTAAGGACACGAATTCCTCTCCTATCCATCCAGTTACTGTACTATGACAACAGAGGAACTGTTGTCACAAAGAAGGGAAAACGGCATATGTTGGTGGCAGGCACATAAAAACTTATGGATTTCTATACACTGATCAGCCTCATTGATTGTGGAATCTAGTCATTTAAATCTTCCTTGCCTACTTTAGTTCAGTCCTACCTGCTCTACTTTTTTGGTTCTCATTTGATCACTCAGAAGTTGTGTTATTTGAGATATTGTATAATTGAATGAAAAATCAAATTTAATGAAATTATTTATTTATTTATTATTAACAAAAAAGGATGATAAAATATACTATTTAAATAATAATAATAATAATTAATAAATACAAAATGATTATTAGCATAATTTGAATTAATTAGATAGTTATTTCTTAATTTATTAACTCAGTTATACTGCTTAAAATGTTTAATTATATTGGACTTTCATCATTATAAAATTAATCTTTATTCATCATATTTACAGCATATGTACTGTAAACTTGGTTTTTCAGCCTATATCAGTTATCCTTCCTCTCACTTAAACAAAAAAAAATTGTTTGGTTGTTTGTTTTTTTGCATCAGATTTATGAATTGTTGTTGTTGTTGTTTTTCTATCACACACTATATGCTCCGTCTTGTTTTCACTACGTATTTCCCCTCTTAATCCATCTCTTTCTCCTTTTTTCCTCTTCGGTGTGGTCTCAGGAGTAACGGCTGAGTTTTAATATTAACCTGTTGCGATGAGGGCCATGAGGCAGCGCAATAAACCTTGTCAGCATGAATATGTATGCGTGTACTCTAAATGGATACTGAGCTCTCTCTGTCACCTCTGAATGGTGGGAATAGAGATACAGGCCCTGATAGTTCTTTTTAGGAGTCTCTCACAGGAGCCATTAAGTTTCCAGTGTTGTATTATGGGCCTGGAAAAAACCTGTAGACATTCATACTGATATCAGTGGATCTTTCCAGGATACCACAATTAACCCATGCTATGATTTAAAACACCTGTACGGAGGCTTTGTGGGTTACTGATTGAAACACAGCAGTCGTCAGGGTTACTGACCCAAACATGTTTTTGTGAATAGTTTGATCTAAGTCTTGCTAAAATGAGACAGAGGAATGATAATAATACTCTCAGACCAGACGTGACCATGACATCTGGCATGAATGACAAATATCCTGTCTCACGGGTTAATTTTTAATTGCCCAAAGCCTAGTTTTAACCATTTTAAATTAGCCATGAAAAGATTTTTTTTCAGTTTGGGATTGAAGTTATAGAAAAAAAGAAGAAGAAGAAGAATTCTAGTCAGATGTACAGTGTGCTACCAATAAAGAAGATTATGTCTTCATAATCTAAAATATTTCAAAATCATCTATTATTATCATATAGAGAGAGGAAATATTAACGAATAATCAGAATTAAAGGGATGGTTTACTTGCATTTGTTCCCAGAGTACTTGTATTTTCTGCATCTGCAGCACAAAACACTTACTTACCCATAGAAACAGAGTCCACCCTGTAGTTTAAAACCTCTTAGAGGCCTTTGGCTTTTTTTATTACATAATCGATCCGTCCATATTAAAACAACAGAGTAAACTTAGTGATTCTCATATACTTCATTATTGCAGCCATTTGACCGGGCAGCATATTTTAGCAAACTGCATGTCACAGACCATCAATACGGCTCTAATCAGGGTTAGTTATGGCTGTACTATAATGGCCAAGCCTCCTGTGGTCAGTGGTCCACTGTATGATTGCTCCGTGTATGTGTGTGCGGTGGAAACTAGCGGAAAGAGAATGGGATGCTCAGCATTTGCACTAACAATTTGATTATGTTGTTGAATTACTGTTATATAGATCTGCTGAGGCATTCATTTCACCGTATGAAGAGAGCGCAAGAGAGAGAGGGAGAGTCGGCGGTATGTGAATACTGTATATCTGTTGTGATATCAGCAATGGGGATTTTTTATCACTGTTTATTTAGTTTGCCGTGTGGGTGTCAGTGTTCCTCTGAGAGATTTGCTGTGAAATGCATCCCTTGAGCTGTCATTACTATGAAAACATTTCTGATAGTCTGGAAATGATAATGCTATTTTGTCTAAGATCATGTGCTGTGGACGGCAAGACTTATGCAGCCAGTGCCACAGTGACTCAGTGATAAAACATGTCCTTTCATTTTTTGGTTTTATTTTAAGACTTTACATAATATTCCATGTGTAATTTAGTAGCTGGACACTGTCACATAAACACTGCCTGTGACTGGCTTCCGTAATGCAGGCCTTGTATCTTTACAGCGCTATATTTCGGTCCAGTCGCTTCCATTCAGCAGCAGTGCGGACACAAGACAGGTGTCATCTTCCCTGACCATGGAGGCAAGCAGGCCTGACCCAGGTAAGATTATCCTCTCTCCTCACCACATAACTCAAATCAGTCAGCGCTATCACCCAGCTCCGCAAGGAGCTATGTCATGAAACTCAACACACAAACATGTGACACTTACACCCGTAAAACATCTCCGATATTTAATATTCAACGGCCGGTGTTATTTACATCTCACTCAGTGATAGATGATCAGCCTCAAACTGGAATTAACTGCAATTCGCAATAATCACTTTTACATTTCTGAGCAATTTCTCAGGTGGTCCATGCTAATTTAATAGGGTCTTCAAAAGGACACAGTTGTCTTAAGACACTTCAAAGCATTTTGACTTTTTGTTTTAGATTATATATTAATGTAACTCTACCCTGACTTCTACATTTCTGTAACATAACCCGTAAGTGATGTCAGATGGCAGTGATTAAATATGGATGGAGATTTGGTACATTTTCCTACAGGGAGAGAAAGATAGAGCCATGGAGAGGGAGAGATAGAGAGGAAGAAAGAGTACACACACACAAAAAAAAAAAGTACTTTTTTTTTTTTTTTTTTAAACAACCACCCCACTCGGTCAGATTGAGGAATCTCAGAGGTCCTGTCAGTGTCACCTGCATTCAGAAGTAATGGACTTAAAATCAGCTCTACCTCCCAAGCTTTAATGAGTGTTAAATTAATGAAAGAATTCCATCCTCTCCTCCACCCCCTCCCTCTTTTTCTCTAATTCTCTCTTTCTGCTCTGTTTTTGCATGACAACATTTTCAGATTGCGCTCTGAGACGGATCAGTCCCTTGTTGGCAGTAATTGGGTGCTGGCCTGGGTTAATGCGCTCACCACCATTAATGAAAACGTTGAGCTGTAAGTGGGACTGTATGAAACGGAGAACGTTCTCAATAGCCTCCAAACAGTCACTAGGGTCCATTCTGCAGCAGGCCAGGCCCAGCTTTTATTGGAGTGAAGCGAAGCATGAATTCTGTGAGGGAAAGATGGAGCCAGTTATATTCAAAGCTGTAAGCCAGACGGCTGAATGAAATAACCTTTTTTTTTTTTTAGATAAAGAGAATCTCTTGGGTAAGTCAGGTGAATAACGGCCCACACAGAGAGTAAAAATACAATGAAGGACACTCACACATAGATTTGTGGAATACAGTGCTAGATCAAATCTATTTACAGTTTCTTAGGATGCATTAATAATAAAAATAATAAATCCTTGTTTTAATATTGCAATGACAATAAAAATAAAACACAATACAGATTTTAAATGAAACATACATGTCATAATTTTAAAAGCAACCCCCCCTGAACATATTCATGACATCATTCAGTGAGAGTTTCCCTCCCTTTCTGTACCAGTTTTGTTGTGATTAATCCAAAAAGAAGCACAGTATGATATTTTCCTAAACTACCATACATACCACCAATAGTGAAAGCACAGTCAAAACACGGTTAAACACTTTAGAAAAAAATATTTTTGTCTATATCAGGATTCATATGCTTTTATAGGAGCATGTGTGTCGGTATTTGTGGTTTATGGGGACAAAAACCTTTGCCTGTGTCCCCGTAATTCAAAAGACTTCAAAAAACATACTACATGGTATTTTTTTGTTTGTTTTGTTTTGTTTTGTTTTCTAAAAAATGCTAAAAAGTTTTCTGTAAGGAGTAGGTTTAGATGTAGGGTTGGTGTAGTGCAACAACACTTTTTGTTCAGTATAAACACCATTACGTCTATGGCGAGTCCCCATAAACCACAAATACGTGTGTGTGTGTGTGTGTGTGTGTGTGTGTGTGTCCAGACCACACCGCACCACCAACAGACATTCAGTGGGATCACCATCTCGGCATTGGTAACCATCGGCAACAGACCTTTTTAATGGGAGTTAATCATGTACCCTGAGGTGACATGAGAAAAGCGGTTCTGTGTGTTAAACTGTTCCATTGAGCCGGGATTGGTTGATGAGGGTTGTTACAGGATTTCCTGTCAACATTGTAGTTGCATTCACACAAACATTAAATGGGAAATCACAGCGTGTGAAATTGTGGATCAGTAACAAAACTAAGTTGGAAAGTCTGAATGTTCTTTAATATATATATTTATATATATTAAAGAACATTCAGACTAATTTAATTAACAGACTGTGAATGTAGCATTTAATAATCACTTAAACGTGCTGTTTAGTAGAAGGTAGAAAGTTGCTACATAATCAGAATAGTACAAGTACAACTACAAAGTAGCTAAAAGAAGTGTGAGACCAGGAGAGAGAGAGGAGATGAGAACTAATGAAGGGCTGGAGATGAACAGATTGCCTGGCAAGGAAGGGCAGTCTCACAGTGTGGATGTGACTGCCGTATCGACATATGCACAGAATCTGAAATCTGAATTTTAAATTCTAGAGAGCTGCTCACACTCTTTAGTGTCAAAGAAATGCCATCCTGTACAGCTGTCACATGACACCTCAGACCTCACACACACTCAGACACACACTCACACCATTAGCACACATACATACGCGTCGCTTACCTAGCTTGTGCATCCACACACACATACACGGTTATGGAGGAACTAGTAAACACCAGTCTTGCCAAATCTCAACATCTTAGACACACATGCTGCCCAATCTTCTTGTTAAAAGCTGAGAATGAACAAAAAAAAAAAAAAAAAAAAAAAAAACATTAAAAAAATGTAAACTAAACATAACAAACAGCACATAGATCACCTTGTATGATTTCCAGATATTAGTTTACATTAAAAAAATTGTAAGCAACTATTTTTAGATTATTTTCTGAAGCCAATAATTGACCTTGAAGAATTGCTTGCTTGCATTATAGCAGCATTTTTACCGTTCAAGGGAAATGTACTGATTATAATCTAATCATAGCTATATATAATATAATAACTTAGTAATATAAATTAATTTATATAAAGTAATATAAATTGTACTTACTCTTAATTATAATATTACTCTAATATTATTCTGCTGTATTATTGTAGTTTAATTCTTACATACATACTTAAATACTATATTTTAAACTTTATTACAACTGTACTTTTATATAATTCAGAATCAACAGAATAAAATACTGCAAATTAATGTTTTTGGAATGTTAATCGGTCATGGAGAGCAGAAACTGAACATCAACACTGTATATAGGGTTCGCATTTAGAGGATCTGAACTAGTTGGAACTAACTGTTCTATAATACATTATAATATTTGCTAATTATTTACATACTGAAATTTTGATGTTGGCGTGGCGAACCTGGTTAATGAGTAATGAGTGACGCATTGGGTGACTGCACAGAGAATAGAGGAAACAAACTTCATGAGAGTGTGTGTTTGTGTGCGTCATGTCTGTGAATGCCTTTGTGTATCTGCCTGTGTCATGAACGGCTTTGTGTGTGTGTGTGTGTGTGTGAGTGAGTGAGTGATAAGAATCTTTAACAAGTCTATTGAGGGTGGCTACACACTTACCCCACATCCAGTCCCCCTACTGAATCAGATCTGTCTCCGTTGTCAGAGCACATTAGATACAGGCCAACACACACACACACACATACGAACGGACGGACGACGAACTATGCGCTCATGCCACAAAGATGCTCACATCTCCCGCTCACACACACACACTGCAATTAGCATTAGAAAATGGGCTATCAGCTGGAATAAGCGAGATGGAAAAGCGACAGAACGTGTGTGTGTGTGTGTGTGTGTGTGTGTGTGTGTGTAAGAGAGAAGTGGTTAGCATAGCTTACCATAAAACACACTCTAGTATCAACAAACAGGTTTCAATCCTGTTCAGAAACACAAGAAGCTCACAATTGTTCAAAAGTGCAATAGCATCAATTATCAACCTAGCTTCATAATTATTTAAAATCATTAGACGACGTCACGCTGGGAGAACGAGCGCTCTCTGTATCGCTACACAACAACCTAGGGCCTGTATCCCCACAGAGGAGAACATTTCTCTGTGTCTTTCTGTGACTTTGGAACATAATTGAGTTTAAACACTCAATACAACATTAATTAGTTTAGCCGTCTGCTGGTGATACCATAGATAAGAGACTATGTAATTCATATTGATTGGAATATGCACATTGAATACAACCTCTTAAGACAAGCCTCCTTTATTAAGCTAGCACAAAGAGCAGGTCATCATTTGTACAAAGAGAGATCGCTTTAGATTTTATCTTTCTCATAAAAAGATTTGATTGGGTTTTCTCTCTAAAGAACCCTCGCTCCCCATGTTATTCTACTTTGATTATATTACCTCTTAATTAGTTTGCATATTGAGTTGAACAGAGTTTATTGATTTCACCAGCTTTCATTTGCATTGCAAAATTCTTCTAATCCAATATAATCTTATCCATAGCCACAGAGAGAATAATGACTTTCTTTCTGCCAGTTTTCTTTTATCCCCCCACCTTTTACACAGTTTCGTGTTTTTTTTTTAAACAGTGTCCGAACGTTGTTTTTACATTATTTGTCTTTTCTGTTATTTTTAGTACAATGCAAAAAACGTACCTATTACTGATGGGTTTCATTTCAGTAAATCACATCCATGCTTCTGAATATTTACACCAGAAACGCACTGGCAACTTTGTGCATAATATATATACATTTATGTTATGTTTTAATATCGCATAGGTGATATATGTGAAGGACTGGTTTGCTGCAATGTGTGTGTGTCACACTCCTGTGGAGAGGTGGATGAGAAGGTGTCAGGTCTGTAGCTGTTGATCACACACACACACACACATTGCAGTGGCATGTTAAAATGTTAAACTATTCCGACTAATGAAACACAGGCCTGAGCTAATGGCCTTCCTCGGGGATCAGACCTGTCCTTCAGGGTCTCTCTTGCTCTTTCCGTTTGAATCTGTGTGTTTTAGTATCGTCACAGATACACTTGTTTTGAAGTCATAGCTGGTTGGCAGAGGTGTTTTCCTGTGGACAATGGTGATCTCATTCTGTGTGTGTGTTTCATCGTTAGTTTCCATGCTGTGTGTGAGAGTATGCAACCCCTAGTGCTCTCTATGTGTGTGTGTGTATCTGTGTTTGTGTCTTTGCTTTAGTCAGTGACTCATTCACCCCAGGTTGGATCAAAGGCTTTTAAATGGGCCACACTGACTAGGAGGTAGAGTGAGTTACCCGGGGTTTACAGCATTATCAGCACCCCGACTATCTACACACATATGCACACTGATCTACAGAAGTTGAGCACTATGAGTAACAGCATTGTTCTTCAAAGAAAGCTGCACATTTTAACTACTTTAAAATCTTTTTCAAAATCTGTAGAACGCTGCTTTTATTAAAAGTTGAATATTAAAATAAAACGTAAAAAACATTTTTTTTTTTTTTATTTAATGACTTATATAGATTATATATTTTAGACCGCGTTAAATCTGATACAACTAATCTCAAATTGTGCTTTTTAAGTAATCATGCTTTAAGTCCCCTTCTTTCATTTCCAGTCAGGGCATCCCATTTTACTGTAATGGTTATATACCAGATGGATTCCAGGCCATTTGTGCATGAACAAAAGGCATGGTCAAGATCATGTTTATGTGTCTGCCAAAATACCCATGTAAGTTCGTATGGTGTTACAGGAGGAAGTGGCGATGACTAACACTGAGGTTTCCAGATCAAATGCAAACAAAGAGTATTAGTTTTCAGCATTTGTAACCACCATGGCGTCTTCTGGTAAGAGTGAATGTGTCACATATGTCGCCAGGAACAGCTGTTTTCAAATGTTTAAAGGCCGCAGACCCCCAAATAGGAAACTGTGGCAGTCAATAGGATAAAATAATTAGGATTAATCCCATGAGCAGTTTTTTATATTTTATTTTTCTGTCAAATTATATGCATTTAATTTAACATGTTTAACAAATTAAGATTTACCTTTTCAAATTTTGCTTGTGGGTGAGGTCTTTAGTTTGGTTTTCATCAGACACCCAGTCCTCGTAAAGCATATCTCTTTAAACTTTACATAAAAACAGCTAGGGAGCAGTCATAATAAAATGGCTAAATACTTCTCACACAGACCCTGCAGCCCGAGGGCGCCCACATCGCACTGAACTCTGACCTTATCAGGTGAGAAGGCGTAAGTGACTTGTAAAGCATGTAAATGAAGACCTGTGCCCTGTGAGGGGTTACATTAGCCCCTGAGGAGAGACGAGAGGTGGGGGGATTGCTGAAATTGTGAGTGTGCAGGAAAGGCTTGTCCAGGCTCTGCTTCCATATGCGTATGTACTGGAGTCCTGTTGTTTGATTGATGCTGTTCTTTGCTGTAAGGTGAAGACCTGCAGTGTAGATGGTCTTGTTTATGACTCACAGGAACGTAGAAGTACTTTACATGTCTGCTCGCCGTGAGATGATGAATCGACAAAAGCTTTTATTTGAAGAAGAGGTTGAAGAACGAGCTGGTTTGTTTTAAAAGGTCATGGGTCAGTCATGCAATTTTCCATAATTTTATTGCAGTGTCACCATGAGCATTTAAAGATTAAATTATGCTCAAGGGACAACAAAACAATGAAGCCAGATGGACAAACCTGCATTATATTAAATATTAAGCAAATCTATGTTTTTATCATCTGCAAGAACAAATTTGACGTATTTTCATTCAGTTGCCTGCTCTCCTTTCTCTCGCCGTCAGTCTTTAGTGTCCCAGAAGGCACTGAATGATTTATCGACAGGGTAAACTCTATATGAATCAGACCTAATCTTTAGTTATACAGTTTACAATGTTTGAGTAACTAAACGGCATGTGTGTACACACACTTTTCATCCAACTGTTGGGCTGAAATCCGTAGGGAGCTGAGGTAAGCCGCATTGAAGGAAACCTCTCAGTGTCTTAATGCTGAGCTGTAACAATGAATTTAGAACGACACTGATGTGTATAAACTGATTATGTAGCATGTGGACACACCTGAAGATCTAATAATAATAGTAAAAAGGGTTTTGAAGGTCTGCATGTATTCCCTTGTACTCCCAAAAATAATGTCATTTAAACATGAATATGAATAAATAAATAAATAAGAATGACTGACATGGATGAATGAATCACAGAATCAGTACAATGCACACATATAGAAATGAAGCTAAACATATTAATAAATTATGATTTTTTATGCTATCCCCGGTATTTTATCTGCATGCATGCATCTACACAGTGGCATTTTCTGGCATGTTTAAGTGCAGCTATTGTAAAAATGGCTGGCTTCCTGTTGCTCTGCTGAGCAAGTGGTTGTAGTCAAGCCTGAGGAAGGGGAATAGTTTAAATGCAGATGTTTTCACCCTAAACACACCCACGAGACACAAAGAGTGTGTTCACAGAGCAACATGAGCAAACACTTTTTGACAAAAAACTAGTTAGAGAGGCGGTAAAGAACATTTATATATGATATGATGTCAAAAAAAAGATGAGTATATCAGAAAAAGTGTGTCTTTCAAGATGAAAACATCCCTCAACTGATTAAAAATGTTATCACAAGTAGTCCTCTTTACTTCTACAGGTCAGAAATGAAGAAGACAATTTTTTTTTTTTTTTAGTAAGACTGTTTTTTTTTTTCTTGCTTGTATTCTAGCATATATGTTAACACTTTACTTAACATGTTAATCTGTGAAATGCTTTACTTCATAGAAAATATTTTATTTTGCTTTAAACCCCAAAAAACAACTTTTAAGTGCATAACGACATCAGTGAAAAGCAACAGTACATTACATTTGATTTACCCTTTATAAAACTTTTAAAACAACCTTAGCAGTTATGGAAAAGTTATTCTGAGTGGCGTTTTGTGCATTATTCATATGCTGTTTCAGCAGAACACGTATTGAATCCACATTTTCAGGCAGAGTCAGCTGCTTCATTGAGAGTGAACATGACAGAGGATTTGCACACAGGGAACTTTGCAATGCTTCTATTACTCAAAAACATGGAACTTAATTATTATACAAATAAATACTATAAAAATATATATACATAACTGTTTAATATAAGAAAAATGTATAATACTATTCAGTCCAAACAAAGCATTTATTTTGCTCAACCTCAGTTTTTTTCTATTACTGAAAATGAGAATCGTTTTGCTTGTACACATCTAAAACATTTAATCCCAGTGTTACATTTAAGTGTCACGTTTCTAGCTGAAGTAAAATTCCAGTGTGCTTGTTACGACCCCTGCTATTCAACCAGTCGTACTGGAGGAGATACATGGATAAAAAGTAAATTAGAAACATTATCTAATCTTTGGATCAGTCATTTTGCTTTGGGGGATCCTTGAATATGTACATGATGTTATAATCTCCATAACTTTCCTAAAAAAGTATGCAGCATATTCCATCCTCCTGGTTACAATTATTTCCATCTTTTTAGAATGAGTTGTGCAACAATTAGCCCTTGGGTTTAATTTGTGTTGTGTTTGAGATGTCCTCTGATTACTGATGCCTCTTTAGACCTTTTAATATGATGTAATTGCTTCCATAGAGAGTTTGGGGGCAGATGTGAAAGAAGCGGAGGGGTTTTATCAGTAAAGTATGTCATGACTTAAGAAGTGACCTTGTCTAATAACTCTAATATAGTCAGTCTCAGTTGGTTCAAAAATAAAATGATCCCAGTTGACAGAATTTAACTTCATTAAATAAAATAAATGATAAGATAAGATAAGATAAGATAAGATAAGATAAGATAAGATAAGATAAGATAAGATAAGATAAGATAAAGAAATTGAGAAAATTACTATTAACATTGTTAGACATGCATACATGTATGGAATTAATTTAATGCAAATGCTCATGACCTCACTTCTTTGGAATGCTGCATCGGTCTTTGTGCAGTTTTTTTTTTTCTTCACATCCCGCCGTTACCTCTCCTTTCTCCTACTTTCTCCCTCCTCCTTTCATCCCACCGCTCATCCTCATCGGTCAGCTCTCTTTTGTCCTTACCCTCCCCTCCATTTTGTCAAGTGGTCATCAAGGGGTCAGTTGGGGTGATGTGAGGCTGTAAAATGGCCCGAACCATGCTGACCATCGAGAGAGAAGAGTTTAATCTCAGTGGTGCTGACCTCTGACTGCTGAGTCCGAGTTAATGTCAGTGCTGAGCCTCCAGCCCCGAGCTGCCAATACCACCATGATTATGACCAATCTGCCCCTCCTAATGCAATTATCTGATCAATCTCCCATTTTACTGAATAAATAACGAGGGAGAGATGGACAGAGGGATGAGAAATGAGGGCAAAAGAGAGAGAGGGAGAGCTTTGCAGCGACACAATCCTGGAGAACATTTTAAGAATTTTAAAGATGATCTGGGAAACATATTTGACTGCTTAGGTATTCAGTAATAATGCATGCTTATGCTTAAGTATTAATGCAAATATAGAACAGCTCCATAAAGAAGACTTTATGTCAGTAGCTTCTCTGACATGTGACATAAAGTCTCAAAAACCCACAATTAACTGATAGCAGGACATGACAGAAACCTCTTCCATTCGCTTCTAAAGCCTTCTGGATATTTTCACTCCACCCAGTGAAAAAGAAAAAGCAAATTAGTAGATAAAGATAAAGAGATATGAGATTTTCAGAGAGAAGAGCGAAAGAAAAAGAGACTTTTGTGAGCGAGGGTGGTATAACTCAGATGTTAGCTTTTGATGCTAATCGCGTGATTATCGTCGAGGGCCAGGGTTCAGTATCTCGCTTCACCTTACTTAGCAGAATCCTGTAAATCTCTCTCAAGTGTAAGTTACACTCACCAGAAAACATGACAGACATAGCGGAGGGAGAGCGAGAACAGTGTTTTTGAGTGACGCAACCAGACTGCGCTCTTCGCTGAGAATCTGAGAGCGTGCGATGACTGAGCCTTACACGATATTCAGCCGAGCTCAACCGACAAGGAAGTGACACGCCGGTCCTTCGTCATTTATTTACCTGTGGCTTTTTGTAGCTTGCTTCACTGTGTGCACCTGACACCCGACTCCCCTCTCCTTTTCTTTCTGTTCTTCTCAGTTCCTCCAGGCTTAGCTTACCTCTTTCTCTCTTTCTCTCATCATCTAACTTTAATCAAGTAAATGGATGCATTTAAATGCTGCTAATTTCAGCTCAGGTAATTGCAAACCATTAATTAAATTTGATCAAAAAAAGGCATTGTAAGTGATTGGAAATGTCTAAAGTCACAGAGTGATTAAATCTTCTCTGTGCTTCAGAGCATTGTGCCGAGGGAAGATATTGCCCTCTAGTTTTACAAACCATCTGTACAGGCAGAAATTCAGGCATTGTTTGGGCTATCATCCATAGAGGCGGTAAGCTAAAACGGCTGTTTTTTTCCTTGAGAGGGTCTATAAATGGTAGTCGAGTGTGGTAGGTGGCCAGCTGTGGACAGTAACAGTGCACTCTGAGTACGATAACATCTGGAGATCAGGTTAGTATAGAAGGACTGTTAGAGAGAGAGTCAACACGACTCGAGAGAGAGGTGCCAGGATGAGGTAGTGCTTAAGAGCAGCAACAGGTGGCCGCTGGCAAAAGACGTTACGTGTGTTTATATTTGTGTGTGTGCTGAATGAATCACAAGTGTGTATTTGACCCTCTTTTCATCTGTTGTCCTTCCACAGATTATGGGAAGCCCTGCTTTACATGGCCAAACAACTTCATTCAAGCATCCACTAATGTGGAGACCCATTTCTCACTGAAAAGACAATGTTTTTAACCAGTCTAAGCTAACTTTTAAGTGTTATCTAGCGTATGATGTCTCAACCTTGTCCTGCTGGTCTTTTGGCTTGATTTAAAATGTTTTTTTCTACTTTCAGACTGGGAGACCAGTTGGACTCCAAGGTAAACCAGCATATAAAGTATAATGCTGTATATACACTACTAGTCAAAAGATTTTTGAAGAGTAAGATTTGTAATGTTTTTTCATCAAATCTATTACTGGGATTTCAAAGCTGCAATTTTTGCATCGTTACACCAGTCACATTATCCTTCAGAAATTATTCTAATATTTGCTGCTTATAAGGTTTTTTCAGATTTCTTTGATGAACAGTTTAGAAAAAGCATTTATTTGAAAAAGATTTTCATCTGTTTTAAATATTGATAATAATAGTAATAAATGTTTCTTGAGCATCACATTTGCATATTGGAATGATTTCTGAAGGATCGTGTGAAACTGGATTAATGATGATGAAAATTTGATCACTGGACTTGATCACATACTCAAATGGAAAGCAGTTATTTGAAATATTTAAATATTGTTGTTGCTGTATTTTGGATCAAAGCAGAAGAGAATTCTTTAAAAAAAAACATAAAAAATCTTGCTGTTCAAAAACATTTGTCTGGTAGTTTGTGTATATA
>JAUMHP010000285.1:2186558-2197794 GCA_032361065.1 Enteromius trimaculatus
TGACCACCATGTACCCATCCTCTGATGGCTACTTCCAGCAGGATAATGCACCATGTCACAAAGCTTGAATCATTTCAGATTGGTTTCTTGAACATGACAATGAGTTCACTGTACTAAAATAGCCCCCACAGTCACCAGATCTCAACCCAACAGAGCATCTTTGGGATGTGGTGAAACGAGAGCTTCATGCCCTGGATGTGCATCCCATAAATCTCCATCAACAGCAAGATGCTATCCTATCAATATAAGCCAACATTTCTATAGAATGCTTTCAGCACCTTGTTGAATCAATGCCACGTAGAATTAAGGCAGTTCTGAAGGCCAAAAGAGGGTATGGTGTTCCTAATAATCCTTTAGGTGAGTGTATATATAATATATTGACTTAAAAAAAAAAGAAGTATCATGTTTATATAGAGTGGCTGATATTTGATACAAAATTAACCCACCACTGGCAGGTTCATTTTAGGGCCTGGCTACATATGTTTGTCCTGAATGGCATAGTAATCTTATCATTCAGGATGCATGAAGTTTAGCCTTCACTGGCCCTGAAGGCTTTGAAATCAGGACACAAACAAAACAGAAGATGTGAGCCTGAAACGGAACAGGAAGCAGAGCTCATTCTTTCCTTCTACCCCTCTGTATATGTATCCCACGTCCTTCTCCTTCCTTCATCTTTTTCTTACTCTGTCTAGTGCTTCCGTCTTTAAACATTGCTCATTTGAAAGGGAGATTCATCAAAGATGGAATTTCAGTCCAATTTGTCTTCAAAAGAAGGTAAAGTCTCTCATTATGTGGGCCGTTCCCCTTCTTTCCCATTAGAAGGGCTGAGAGAGAGAGACAGACAGAGAGAGATGTGTTAGTCATGGCCACTTATCTAGCAACCTTATGAGTGCAGGATTAAAAGATGAAAGAAGAGAGAAGGGTTAGTGTTATAGAGAATGTAAGCCGTTCGTGAGCCCTACAGACTCAGCCTTTAACTCTTTCACAACATATTCAAACCTCGCACTGTCCCTATCAGTGTCACCCAAATGAGGAACAAGTGAAAGTATCAACTAGATTCTTCGGAGTACAACGGCGACATAAATTATGTGGTATGACATGCAATACTTCATCTAATTATTGCATAATAAAATCAACTTTTTCGTTTAAAAAAGAGATGGAGTGATGGAGCAGCAGCTGTGTGGGTGCTTATGTTAATAAAAGCAAAGGAATTCTACAATAGCATATACTTTTCAAGCAAACCATGCAGCAAGATTATTTCATGTTTCAAATATAAAGGGAGAAAAACAACTGACATTTTTTGTTTGTCAAAATTTGGGAAACATGTTCATAATTAAATGAATAGTTCACCCAAAAATGTAAATTTGCTGAAAACAGATTCGGAGAAATGTAGTATTAAAGGAGTCATATGATGTTGCTAAGAAGAACACTATTTTGTATATTTGGTGTAATGCAATGTGTTTATGCAGTTTAAGGTTCAAAAAACACTTACTGTACACATACTGTACATTATTGTTTCTCTTCTAAGTTCTGCCTTAGCAGGTTGATTTAATAAGAAAATGTAACTTACTTAAAGGTTGTGAGTCAGGATCGCCAGACTGTCCTTGCAGAGGTAGAATTGCCTCATTTAATAGCCTCTGTGCAATACCAACATAGGCTGCTCTGCAGGTTTTAGGAAATACTTCTCCTTAAATACGCTGAAAATAATCTGCTGTGAATACAACTTAACACTGATTTCTAGTTGTGTCCTCTTTTGGAAGCACAAACAAAGAGGTTTCACTTTCACAGCGTCTCCTGAACATGGTGTCGACAGCAACACTATACAGTGAGAAAAATAGTTCTGCCTTCTTTCTTTGCGTAAACATTTGGACAGTGTTGTGAAAAATAAACCCACTCTGTGATGTAGAGAAATGTGTGTGTTTAAACAAGCCGTTTTAGGGGGAGTGGACTCAACTGTCATAAAATCTTTGGTTTTAAAACTTTAGCCTTTTAGGACTGGTCGATTTAATCATATATGTATTCATGCATATTTCGTCAATAAAGCCAGATCTTTGATTAGCGGTAAATCTCAATCAGCTGTTTTTAATTGAGTGGCAGTTGATACAGCCATACAGTACATCACTGACAAGCAACATAATATCCCATTCAAAATTGGAAATGAATCGCTTCCGATTCTGAAGACGATATTGCGTAGCTTGCTAGTTGCCTTTGATGGCTTTGAAAGTGACTGAATTGCTCAGCATCAATTATGCAGAGACATAGTTCAATTACTGAATTACTGAAGGAGAAAGAATCATTTATATCAGACTCATCTGTGAGGTGTGAAGCTCACAATCATTATAGTAATGTGCTCTGTGGTATAGGCATTATAACTGTGAAAATGATTAGAAAACAAAGAGTAAAGACAAATAACAGGAAGAAAGAAAAAAGCCCACAAAAAACAATAGAACAAGAAAAGAAATGTGGGAGGAAGGAATTTGCTTGTTATTTTTGCAGTAAATAAATAAATAAATAAAATTAATGAATAAGCAACTTTAAAGGTCCAGCTGACCTTAGCAGCAGAAGGATTATTTCTGCGGCAAGGTCAGCTCCAGAAGGATTGCTGTACTGCTCTGTGTTCTTAAATGTGGTGTGGGGGCATGTTTGAGCGGGAGGCATTCTCTAAACAATGCTGAAGCTTTGAAGTGCTTCATCTTTTCATCTGTTTCAGCAGCCTATTTAAACACAGCTCTGAGAAGTGAGAATGAGGGGGAAAGAGAGAGAGAGAGAGAGAGAGGATGCATGGATTATAAGAACTATATATTGAAATAATATATCAATTATGTTCAGAAACGGTCATCATAAAATATTTGCATGTTCATAATGGTAAGTATATTTAACTTGCTGTTGAGCTCAACTAAAATTTTATATATAATGAAATAAATCAATTATGGAATCAGAAACTTTTAGAAATAAGGTGAAATTATGGAGATAGATGCCCCATAAAACAAAACTGACATTCATATATTCTTGTGCTGTGATCAAATTCTTTAAACCCCCCCTTCTCTCAAGTGGTCTCACAAAATAGTGATGCTCAGTAGAAGTTATCTTGAATTCAAACATTCCATTTGTCTAGCCCTAATGGTTTTTTGGTAACCTTGATTTTAAGATGCCCTGGTTACATGTGTGATGACCAGATTGGATGGCACTCCATCCCCCCATGTACAGTGTCTGTGTTTTTCCATTCCATGTATGATCTGTCACCTGTGTACTCTGTCTCCACCCACCTCATACATTGTCTTGGTAACCAGTATGTTCTCTGCCCTCCTCATGTGTCTCCATGGCAACTGATATGTTCTCCGCCCCTCCATCTCGTTGGTCCTGTGTATAAATACTCTGGTTCATTCCCCGCTGATCATTGCATGTGTGTCTCACCACCTTTGTAAGCATTTTCCCATCTGTCCCAGTTGTATTGTTATTCTGATTCCCCGCTGCCGACTTCTGCCTGCCTCCTGACTACGATTCTGCCTGTCCTGCATTGCTCTGTTTACCGTGTATCTGACCTTCGCCTGTTGACTCTGTCCTGTGAACTCGTTAATAAATACTTTGCAAATGGATTCCACCGTCTCGCTCCTGATCCCTGACAGAATGATCAGCCCCACAGAATCCAGCAAGTATTCCTGTGAGGACATTGATTATGGCGATGACATCATGCAGCATTTGTGTACGATCTTCCAACGAGGACGCGACATTGAGGATTATGTCGAGGAGTTTATATGGTACAGTCACCTCGCGCACACTACAGAGGATGCAGTGAGAGGGGCTGTATGGTGTACAGTGTGGAGCCGTGTGTTACCCAGTCGGCTTCGGTTACGCAGCCAGAGAAGCTGCACAAGGCCTTCATGGTGTCTAGCCAATCAGTAAAGGGTACCAGCCCTGTATCAAGAGGGGAGGAGGTCCAGACGGTCCCGGTTATGCAGACAGGAGCGCAGTTGCGAATCCTCGTGTTACCCAGCCCGCAAATGAGGGGTCCTAGCCCCGTAACACGAAATGAGGAACCGTGCAGCGTCCTGTCTGTCCCGGTTACTCCGCCAAGAGACCTGTTGCTGGTCCTTGCGGTACCAAAACCGCAGTTGACGGGTCCGAACCCTGTGTCATTGCCTGAAGTGCCGCATGACATTCAGTCGGTTCCATTGCCCCATCCAAGAGTGGTTGCCGGTCCTCGCATGTCCTAGCCCGCACCTAACAGGTCCCAATCCCGTGGCGCGGTACGAGGAGCCGTGTATAGTCCAGTTGGTCCCAGTCACTCAGCCTGACAAACAGTTGAAAGCCCTCACAGCGTCTAGCCAGTCGATAACGGGTCTCACTCCCGTAGCACAGTACAAGGGGCTATGTCAGGTCCAGTCAGTCCTAGTCTAGTTGTGATCCAGATCTCCAACTACTGAACGCACCCGAGCTCTACGAAGATTGTGAGGCCTCATGGCTAGAACCTCCGGAAACCGTGTGTGGCCCGGAGACTCCATTGGGTCCGCCAGAGGCTGCACTACCTCTGGAGATGTTGGCTTCGGCCATAGAAATCCCCAGAGGCTTCTCGAGGGCGCAAAATCAGTCTGGTGGCCCCAAGAGGGCTCTATCACTGTCTGGCTGAACCAGAGGAGCTCTGCTTCCATCCACTCTGCCTAGAAGATGGCCTTGCGGCCTGTTTCGCGCAGGTGGGTGTTCCCGCCACCTGATCCACTCTGGAGGGCTCCCTCGTCGACCACTCTGCCCAGGAGGACGTCTACGCCGCCCCGGTGGATTTCTCCACCATCTGCTCCGCCCAGGAGGAGGTCTTCACCGCCTGCTCTGCCCTGGTGGGCTCCTCCTCATGTGACAACATGTTACATGTACTTACTATTGTAATAACAATAAATGATGTGTAATCACATGCAAGTAACCCTGAGCCAAACCCTTCTGTTTTACTTTATTTCATTGGCATAATCTAATAAAGTTGTAGGTGAGTGTAGAGAAGATTTATATCCATGAACGCATCTTGCTAAAAGAATTCTAACTAAAATGTGAGTGATTTGGCTTTTAGGTATTACAGTTCAAAAGTTTAATCTGAGAGTTAAGTCAGCTAACAAAGATATTGCTTGAGCGGTCATCACTGACTGTATATTTGTGTTAATATGTTTACCCATCCTAGTCCATAGCATATTACTAGCACAGTGCAATCTAAACCTAATTTAATCGTACCAAAGCCACAGATTAATGTTCACTTTGACTGTGACCTCTGTTCAAGACATAACTGGTGATTAATAAACATAAAAAAAGACAGTCAGCTCTTTAATGTGATAATCAAAAGCAGTGAGGATTGTATGAGTTGCATGAGTGACCTCCTCTGTAACACCTTCCTCTGTCTCGCTGTCTGTTCCATCGGAATCATCTCAATATCATTATACTTCCTTCACACATTTTCCATCCACACCTCACCTTTGCCGTCCTCTCCCTCCCTCCCTCCCTCAGCTGGGGTCCCATGGGGTTGTGAGGAGATTAAAACAAACAGGGTTTAATCAGCGGTCCTGCCGCAGCTCAGGAGCAGCAGACAGAAGGAGCCCTCTCCAGGAGAGCAGCCTGCAATCAAGGACTGCTGCACCCCTCTTCCAGATCCCTATCACAACAACACAACCAGCAGAAACAATTATTTATTCCTTTTGATGTGGGGTTTTGAAGTTATCCCTCCATCCTTTTTCAGCACCCCCCCCCCTCTCACTCGCTCGCTTTTTCTCTTTCTATTTCTCTCATCTTCCCCTCCCTTTCCCTCCGTGTCTGTGGTTTTTTTAAACACTAAGGAAACAGGGTCATGCTAGCTTATTTCGGAGAGGGGATTTGTGTTTGAGTGAGCCGAAATCGAGGCGTTGTGTCCCGCCCTGTTGGATCTGTTAGGAAAGATAGACTCTCCTATTCATTCAACACCAATTAGAGCGAACATGCTTCACTATCTGCTCCTCCGTGCCGTGATCTGTAGTGTGCAGCGTGTCGGATTGGTTCCCTCAAAGTAAGTGGAATGAAGACCTGAGGAAGTGTATGGCTTTGATACATGACTGTTTAGACAAAGACCAAATGGTCCAGTAGAATCAGGCATGTTCATTCTCATTAGAATTACATTCTGTAGTATAAAGTGTAAGCTACTGTAGCCAACAGCAGGTCAGTTTTGTTACCTGTAGGTTACTTGACAAGGAATGTTCCAGGTTTAATACAAGTTACCGTGAGTAATATAAATCCCTCATAATAGAGGTGAATGGGACCTATGCTAATACATATAAAAAGTAAAATGTTATACTGAAAGAGTTCCACTTACTAAACTTGGTTAAATCGAATCTTTCAATTTCATCATCATGATGACTGATGTACTTATTTCTTTTCCATTGCCTTAATAATGTCTGATAATGAAAACAAGTCAAAACAAAAGCAGTCGATTCTCCTCAGCTGATACTGTCAACACCAGCAGATAGTGTAATGATAACTTTGCAGATGAAATAATATCCACTGATGAAAATATTTATGTAAATGCTTAAAGAAAAATATGAACTTAATATTTTGGCACTGATACTTTTTTCTGGGCCTAAATTATACGAACCATTTTCACTTTCCAGAGTTTGTAATGGAAATAAACTAGAGCAGGGGACACTTCTAAACTGAGGTGGGTATAACTGATCACATGTAATCTGAATTATGTAATCAGATTACCAAAATTAGGCACTTGTAATTAGATTAAATGATATTTGAAATGACTCAAGCGACTCTACAGTTACTTTTTATTGATTATATGATTACATATCATATACATTACATATCATTCAACAGAAATAAATCATTCATGATTTATTGATTTGCCTTATTCTTTTTTTATCTTTTCATTTTTAACAGAGCCTATACCACTCATATACAGTAAGAAAATCTTCCAGTTATGCAGTCACTACTCAAGAAAATACAGAATTTGAGAGGCCACATTTGGCATTTGATCACAGGATTTCCAAAAATAATTTTAGTTTATTAGTTTTTATTTGCATTTAAAACATTTTTCATCCTACATCCCTATACCCAATACCTAAATGTATTATACCCAATACCTAAACTTAGGGAATTTCTTGAGGGAAAGGTCATAGTTAATAGTGAATAAGAGTTGTATTGTAAAGTGTTACCAACATTTAAAATAAATGTTTAAAATAAAATTTTCAGACACATCCAAGAGAAATGTCACTGGTCATTATCTCTCAAACTGGAGCCATATTGTTCACATGTCAACACATGACAACTCTTAACTCTGGGAACATCTAGAAAAGAAAGGCCGAGCTGGTTTTGTGATGAATATCCTTTTTACAAAAAAAAAAAAATTTAAAAATCAATCTAACATTGATTTCAACATTTGACTATCCATGTCTCTCACAGGAAGGTGAAGCAATTTACCGACTGTATCACTTTTTAAATCAAGTCTACATCTGTAATGACGATAAAAGCAGTGAAATATTTCATAGTGACAAAAAATAACCTTTTGAGCTATTTTACAAGTCTCAGCCCCAAACATCTGCTAAAGCCATCGAAGCTCTCAGCCCTTCTCCAACAAAAGGCTTACAGGCAAATCCCTCAAGACAGATGACATTAATCATGTTTTAATCGCTTTCTGTTGGGCTTTGATGATTTCTAGTCATTTAATTAGTCTTGATGTAATTTTACATTACCACTTATGTCCAACAGACCCGCCGTCTCGTGAATATAACCTGTCCTGGTAAACATAAGGTGGAACATGGTCTTGGCTCATTCATAGATAAGAAGTGATAATCTTTCCTTGGGGATCTGATTCGCAAATTCAGTCCTTATTTAACAAAATTACTTAACCAGATCTAATAAACTAACGACAGCCTCTAGCCTGTCTAGGCAGCAACTAAATATATATTGGTCTACCCTGGATCACCTGTCTCTAACGGTAGCTTTTCATAGTGCCATAAAACACATTAAAATATCTGTTTCGTATCAAGCCTTTCATTCTCAACTTTTGGCAAGTCACTGAGCAGACGACACATTCGATCACGCAGTATAATGGGGTTACGCAGCAGAAACTGATCTTTTGGCAGTAGTTTTAGTAGGTTTAACCACTACCCACGTTAGTGTGTCTGAAATAAATCATACAATATGAGGCTATCCATCATGAAATTATATTTCAGCTGGCACCAGTGTTAACCGCACTTCACAGGCAGCGATCCATTCCAAAATAAGTAAACTTGTTGGCACTGGAGTGAGACGGCACTTAAAATACAGCCTAACCCTGGTGTTTCCAAGAGTCATGTGATGTGCTGTGGACACAGCGATTACATGAGCACTTCATCTGACAGGAAACAGACAGACTGCAGCCAACTGCTTGCAATGGTTGACTCGATACGTGACAACTAACTCCCACCCTTGTTCAATTTAAGCGTCATGAGAAATGCGGGTTTGTGTAAAGCGGTTCTAATAATAATATAGATTGCATACGATGGATTAATGCAATTTTCTCACACGCATGACAATTTGCACATGGGAGTGCGTTTACACAGCATACAGTCTGATTCCCGAAGCCATGGAGCTGCACGGAAAGAAACCACAGATCCTATTATCCAATAAAACAAATATTGCTCTTGTGTAAGTGAATTCAAAAGCTACTGTGCTTAATAAAATATTAATTGCCTTGCTCAAATTGTCTTGATATAACGACAAACATTTTAAACGATTAAATCACTTGTTTAATTAGCAGTAGTGAGTCTCGCTTAATTGTTCATTTAACTTCGATATCAAGTTCAGTGGTTTCATACGGTAATTATATTACATCTGGTGTGGATTTTCGATAAAGCCATTTTCTTTTTTAATAGCAAGCGCTGGAAAGACGTGAAGGCCACAGAACTTTAAACATAAAACCTTTGTGTAAAGTTTCTGCAATTTCAATACAGCCTTAAAGGACAACACAGAGCTTGTAAAGCATTTAATTTCTGTTTTATAAGCAGCTTTATTGTGCCTCTCAGCCTCATGCTTCAAATCGCTCTTTAATTAAACTCCAGCTAATTACACAACTCTGGAATGGCTGTTGCTGCTCCCCAGGAATGAGGGAAGTTCCAAGAGCGGCTGTTGCTATAACTGAATGTCAGCTGACACCCAGAGATTCACTGCTTTCTCTGCATTACAGCCAGTGACTGGCTAGTGGCCAGTAACACACAGATTTAGATCAACAGGAGTCGAGTGAATTCACCCGACTGTAATTATGTTAGATGAATTTGCTGTAGGGAGTCGATTACTGTGTAATTAACATAAAACACACACAGTCTGCAAACTAGTAAAGGCCTGAACGCTTTTGGACACCTTCATCTTCAATTCTAATTTAAAACTGAGGTAAAGTCAGATGAGGGTAAAGGCTGTCTCATAATTTCAAGATTCAATGAGATGACTACAGCAGATCAGCAGATGAACAGAGCTGAAGGGATTGAATCAAATAGCAAGAGGGAAATAAAAGAAAGAAAGAAAGAAAGAAAGAAAGAAACAAAGAAAGAAAGAATGAATGAATGAATGAATTAATAAAAATTGTAGTCGTAAGAGAAGATTAAATTCATAAGATGCACTTACCATAAATGAATCATAAATATATAGCCTTTATTAAGAGAAACTAAACTTTTGAATATTTTCTCTGAAATCCTCAAGTGACTACACAGACTGTACAGTTTTCCCTTTAATTATGCAAATTTAGTCACATTTAATTATATTATTATTATTTTCTTACATCATAACTCATTTCCAGTGTTAATTCACAGCATGCCACAAACACAAATGCTCGGGATAGGAACTATGCAGTTTAGTGATACCTAATGTGATAGAGTGATACCTCTTTTTATTTTGCAGTAACAGTTTTGGAGGTTCTCCAGGCACCTGGTGATGTGTGCTCACTTATTTAAACAAGTAGACCTACATGTTCTCTTTTAAGGGAACTGGCTTTTAAAATGTAGCTACTCTCAAAATCCCAAACTATGAAAGCAGAAGAAATGAAGGTGTTTGACAGGCTGCTGTGGGTCCATTCATCTGTCAGATGCTCAGGGGAAATCAGCCCCCCGTACGCTTCCTGTAGAACGTGGTCTACTTGCCGTTAACAAGTCCCCTGACTCCAGTTGACAGGCAGCCACAAGGAAAGGTTTAGTAAAGGCAGAAATGTCTGTGCTCTACTGAGTATTGCTCACTGATGCCCCATCTGAACAGGAATCAGAGACAATGGATAGCTAGGCGTAGTTATTAAATGTGATCAAATACTGGACTAAAAAAATGGTTTAATCTTTTACTTAAATGCTGCCTTCAATATATATATATATATATATATACACACTGCCCTTCAAATGTTTAGAAATGCCCTAGAAAAGTGGGGTTTTGGACAATATTGCAATATTGCATTTGTGATAATTTTGCACTGAAAAGGAACAACACAAACTATAAAACAATTTATACATAGAAAATACTTAAATTTCTGATTCATCAAAAAATCCACCGTTAGCAGCTATTACATCTCTGCATAACCTGGGCATCCGAGCTGCCAGTTTATTCAAACATTGACTTGATATAATACTCCAAGCCTCCTGGAGGATTTCCCATGTATATGTTGCCATTAGGAAAAGAAAAGGAAAGGAAAGGACGTGACGTGGCCAGGTATGGTTTGCCATACTTGGAATTTGTGCTCTGCATTTAACCCATCCAACATGCACACACACACAGCGGTGAGAAGTGAAAAACCACAGCACAGCAGTGGGCAGCTATTGCTGCAGCGCCCGGGGAGCAGTTGGGGAAACGGTGCTCAAGGGTCTCATCTCAGTCGTATTGAGGTGGAGAGAGCACTGGTTATTTACCCACAATCCCTGCCAGACTTGGGACTCAAACCCGTGACCTTTGGCTTACAAGTCCAACTCACAATCCATTAGGCCATTTGATTATTATGTAATCAAACGAAAATTACTATTGCTGAACTTCACTGACAATGTCAAGTTACCTTAATGTGCAGTATTTGCACCAAAAAATGATATGGATTTATGCTGTGCTAAACCACACTTTACCAGGGCTGATTTCAAACTTTGCAGTATATATATAAAGACATCAGGGGCGATTCTAGGTTCAGAGTTTTGGGGGTGCTGAGCACACAGAGAGCTGCCCAGATACACTTTACTCGTCACAATGAGAATTTTTCCCTGCCTCTTTCAGTCCCCACATCCTTAAA
>JAUMHP010000285.1:2202784-2228157 GCA_032361065.1 Enteromius trimaculatus
TTTGATCAGTTAGCCTAGTGTAGCAACTTAAAGGCTACAAATGACATTTCTCACTAGCGAGGTAATAACAGCGCTGCTTCTTAAAGCAGACTTACAGTTTAGAGACGATGCTTCAGAACAGTTATGGGACACGCAGAGGTAATGTTAGCCTAATTCATCCAAGCTCTCTCTCTGTTTCTCTTTCTCTGTGTCTCTGAAAGAGAACGCTCTTTCTAATAACTTAATTATTAACTGCATTAGTCTGCTATCAACGGCTCATGCCACCATTGCCAGCTTTAAAATGACGTTTTGGAACGAGCAAAAGAGTCGTTGGATGAGATGCTGAAGAAATAATCCTACTCACAATAGCGATATAAGTAGAAAAACCGTACGAATCCCTTGAAATATATCATCTGACCGATGTCTTGAGGTGTGGCAACCGTAGTATAAGCGGAATAATTGACTCTGGACCGTTGAATTATTAGAAAAATAATGCACACCCATGCATTGTTTTTCTAATAATTTAACGGCCCATCGTCAATTATTCCTTACTTATAGTAGGACTTATCTTAAGGTACCAGTGAAGCAGTGTGTATATGACGGACTGTGTAGGAGAAACTGAGACCGTAAGAAACTTACCTGTAAGAAACTGACAACCATGAGGAACAGACTGTATGATCCGATTCCTCCTGTAAAAACCTCATTCAGCTCTCTCTGCAGTAAAAACTGCTTCAAAACCAGCACCAGGCACGGTAATACAGGAAATTGCTGAAACACACAAATAAACAAGTCAGATAAAAATCACCTTGTGTTTAAATGATCTATATCAACTACAGAAATCAATCTTCAAGATTAGCGCTATTTTCCTGGAACACATTCAGAAACTCAGCAACATTTTACTCTTGATAACATATCAAAGCATGTGGAGGAAGAGTACGCAGACATTTAATGCTAAATTGCACAAAAAAGGGTAATAGAACATGAAAAATAAGGTGCTTGGGAGGCATTTCACTTTTTGAGATGTTGAAAATCCATTTCAAATGAGTTTCTAAAACCTAAACCTCCAGTTAAAATCAGCTCTTAATTTATCGCTTGAAAGAGGACATCTCCACACTCACCTGTTTAAAGTCCTTGATGAGGTTTGCAGCTTTAACACCATTCTCCACGTTAAAGCTAATGTCCACTTTTACCTCAGTGTGCAAGTCTGTCAGTTTAATGATGGGGACCTACAAACACACAGAGTTTAAAAACACAGCAAGGGTTATCTGACGGACATCAAAAACAGGCACAGCCGCGTACGTACCGTTGCTTTGTCCAGAACTTTGATAGAGTTCTCATCTGCTATTTTTCTCTTGCGCAGTTCCTCCTCTAAAGTCCAGAGAGGTAAAGTCTCCCACTGACCAAAAACCACCAAGTCTATATCACTGAAATAAAGAGGTATTAAAAAGTATTAAATATAAGTTAACAAGAATGATTGTCATATTAATGAACGAGCAACTGAATCAAGTGAAATGAAAATTGAATGATGTACTGTATGATGTTTTTTAATAAACTAAAAATAAACTTATGAAAGGGCACCCAGAGTATGTTATAAATTAATTTATAGACGTTACAATTGAGTATTAAACTGAACTGCTTCAACAACTAGTGTGTATTGACACAGACCGATTTTTTCCACTAAGCCACAGTTCAGTAATGCAGGTAGCATATAAACACAGTATGACTGGTGTGAGTGTCGTGAGACTGGCGTAAAACAAAAAAAATTGCACACACTCGGGATCAGAGGCTAAGCAGAGCTAAAATTACAAATCTTAATCCCCGCTTTGTAAGCAGACATGCATATGCAAACACATACACGCATCATAGCATTACACAATCACAAAAATACCATTTTAGATCATATGAGTGGAAATAATGCAGCAAAAAAAATAAAATAAATATTAACATTACCTTGTAGGCAAATACAATTCCGTGCTAAAGCTGCCAAACACTTGAACCTAAAAACAGAAAAGAGAGAAACAGGTTAAATTTGCCCTTACAAGAATCTACCTATGAAACCATTAGTCCCAACACCCATCCTGTACTCGTATTTAAAACAGAAAAGATCTGTCACATGCAAATCAGACAAAGGTATTCCCACGAGACATTCTGATGTTTGAGTACATGAGTGTAATTACTTGCAAAAACACAAAGACTGAAACTGCCGAGAAAGATAAGACACACAACTATAGGCTTTTAATCTGTGGGTTCATTTTAAAATAATAAATACATAATGCTATACAAATTATGTAATGTAATATGTATTGATCATTACATGCCATGCAAGTCGTCCATGGTGCGATGTACTCCATAATTTAAAAAGCGCAAAATATATAATAAATAAAAAATAAATACACATTTGAGCCAAGCATAAATAAATCATTTGAAACAAGCATTTAACAAGTAGTGTGCATGAAGTATTAATTCATACAGGGACTTAATGACATTTACATGGTTCTAAAAATAGTAGGTTAAGCCATTCCTTAAATTGAGTTAAATCTTCTTACACTGACGAAGACTATTCACATCATTTAGGTAATGTTGAGAAAGTGACTGAAAATAATTCATCTTCAGTACTAACAATTAGCAGCTGTTTGCATGTGTGCTGCCTTCAGCTTACAGGAGAAATGATTGTTCGGAAGAACAACTCTGATACAAATGCATCTTCTAGCTGCAAGTGGCAACAAGTGGCCTTGGCTACTTTTCTAACAATTTGCACTCATACTGTATATACACCACAAGAAACATGTTATTACACTGATTAGGTTTCATGGAAACATTATCCTGCGCTGAGTTAAATATAAATAAAACCAAATATTTTTTCCTACAACACAAAGGTCAAATTAGGCTGTTTTTAAGCTATTTATATATGCATTTAAAAGTCGATTTTAGCAACAGACAATCCTGTCACCTCCTGTCCATAAACTCCAGCTGCCTAATAGATCTGACATAATTTTATTACTTAAGAAATTAGATTATTAGCCACCAACCTTTACAAAATAGCTGGACTGAGCAATGCAATAATATTATATATATATATTTATTAGGAGTGTAACGGTTCACAAAAATCATGATTCGATACAATAGTGGTGTTTTCGATACAGCAAAAAAACGCATACCAAACGAAAGCCTCCTACCAAACGAATATGCATATCGTTACACCCCTAATATATATATATATAATAATTCAGAAGAGTATTTATTGTATTTCTAATGGGCTCTAGTGACAGCTTAGAAATATTTAGACCCCTGCATGTCCATGACGTGTGTGTGAACAACACTAACCTTGGCATTGGGCCACAAGTCCTTGATGACTCTGTGGATCCTAGTCACCACCTCTTGCCTCATGTCCTTCTCCTCTGGACGAGGAGAAATATACTCATAGAAGTCCTTTATCTCATCATGCAGCCTGGAAAGAGAGAGAGAAAAATGAAGTATTACATAATCAAAGAGTGATTACATTACTGGCAATAAAGCTCTTTAATGTTTAACACAAATACTACATGAAAGTGATTTGGTGGCACAGTACCACAAATCTTTATTGGAGAAAGGGAGTACCACTTTTGATCCATTCAATGCTCCCCCCTTTTGAATAGAAGTATAAATTAATTTAATAAAAAATCTGACACCAAACTTTTAAATGGTGTTGCATGCTGTTGTGTAAACGATGAGAACACTGCTTAACATGACTCAGGGTAAGAAAAGAACAAAGAATCAAATTCACACCCTAGTCACAGGTAAGTATCCATTCAAAGGCAGGTTACTACAGCCGGGAGAGTTAGTGAGGCTTCTGAGTCAGGAAAGGGAAAGTGTGGCTACGTGACACCTCATTATTACACATCTCTAATAATCTGAGCCTAGAAAGCAGCACATCAATTAACTCAACCCAACCCATCCTGACACAGCAGTTCAAGTGTATTCAAAACCTGTTACCTGAACACTAAATGTATGCATTTAAAAGAACGCAAGCTGCTTAGAGAAGAACTCATTCACTTAAATAATCTCATGGTGTCATGCTATCATCTCCCATTTTCTTCCAGCTCTTAAATGTCTTCTGGTGCCAAGTGCCAATTCCATGAACAGGGCTGAATCTGCACATGCCTGCCAAACTGGCCATCGACCATACTCATGCACATAAAGCTGCTGATGCAGGTGGGTCCATCATTCTGTACATGTGCTGAGTCTGCCCATGACTCCAATAGACTTACAGTAGCTAAAAACATTATTCTAACAAAAGCAAGGTCATGGATTTGATTTGCAGGTATTGCAAGAACTGATATAGCTAACGTCCATTATAAATGGAATGTAAGGTGCTTGGATAAAATTGTGGTAAAATACATAAATGTAAATAAGAAAAAAAAAAACTTCCTACATACTGTAGCAGCATCAGAAGATTTCAGAGGAGACAGCCAGCTTAAAATAACCGGTCTAAGATTCCCTAAACAAAGTTGTAAAAATGGAACACTGGTGACCATTTAAATCTCAAATTTGGAAAAAAAAAATCTCAATGTTATAAATTTTAGTTACTCAACTTTCAGAACCACCTTTTTAGTCTAAAACATACAAGCATGTTAGCTGAACCAGTCTGAACAAAACACTTTCATATGCTGATTTAAATTTAAAGAAGAACATCCCACTACTGTCAAATTTCACTGCTGATTTGATAAAAGGTGATTTTATAGATTTTAACAAAAACTGTTGTGTTTGTAAGAGTTAACTAACAAGACAGATAAGATTGCATAGTGTGTTGGCTTGCTCTTTTGTACTGTGGTTAAACAGAATCTGTGTGGACACTGCTTCTTTGGTTATTTCTAGAATTGCAAACTGCTAGAGCGGCTTAACATAAAACATACTGTTCTTTCACAAACTCTTTTCTCATATCTCATTAGATTATTTGTTCAGTAGGTTGGCATTCAATTTGAAATTTTGTGATTTGAATATACTTTTTTTTTTTGTCTCGAACACCTAGTTTCCCTACAAAACTGTTCACATTTGTGCTTGAATATGAATCACCCATGAGTAAACTTCTTGAAGGTAATGATTCAGTTCATCTGGAGGGGAAAACAAAAATGTTGAAGACCTGACCTCAGCTGTGGTGAGCAGTGATCATGCCCTTAATTGCCATTTGCAGCCAAGCACATCCTTTGCGTTCAGGCCACTTCAACTCCATCAGAGCGCATTGTCTCAAACATAAAGATACAAGTTCTTCTGGGCCCTTCTGGTATACCCTATGCAAAACCATGTTTCTGGGCCTGAACTTGATCAAACCTCCTAACTCGGGTACACACATTTGAAGCAGAAGTTATTTCTGGAGCAAATTCTTGTTCCTGGAATAAGGTTGGATTGTTAAACTTTAAATGCCAATTAGAAGAAGACTGTAGTTTGATATGTTGTAATTGTGTAATATAGTTTAAATTATATTTAACTGAAGGCAACTATGTTTTGTTCTTGTTTAAAAAAATACACTTGATCATTTGTGACACATCTTGTCTTTTATGATTCATAACAAAGATAAGCACACACAAAACATGTTTTATTGAAGGGAGGGTAAATTTAAACCAAAATTATTTAGTTAAAGTAACTAGAACAAATTGGATGGAACCACTGTCCATAATTTAATTGAGTTGTTTGAAACAAACCTCATGCTGCTAAAGTGAAACATCTGGCCAGTTTTTAAAAAACCAAAATATGGTCACAAAACTTAACCGGTTTAAGTTACAGGGAAGGTAATAAATTGAGTTGGTTGGACTTTACAATTTCATAAAGATTCTTCCTCATTTAATTGTGTTGATTAATTCATGCTAATAAAAAACAATTTACTTGTTTGGAACCACTGTCCATAATTGAATTAAGTAAGTTAAAAGAGTCTTTTTTTTTTTTTTTTTAAGTGTACAGAGAAGAATATGTTCAGCCCCCTCCCTCCAAAGCTTCAAATATTCGGCAATGATTGCTACCGATGCTTCAAAGCTTAAAAAATTATATCGGACCATCCCTAACTTAAACAGAGAGAAAAAAAAAAAAAAAAGTCTCACACCCTGAAGAACAATTTGCACTCTGGGAATTCTAGGCATCTTATTACTTAAGAACAAGACTCACTCCTTAAGAATGCTCGGAATTATTCAAAATCCACATAATCCACCTTCTTCAGTGAGAAAGAATTGGTTACATGAAAGTATAGGTCCACTAAACTGGCATTTGCTTATGTCAGTGGAAACTCAGAATAAAAATATTTTCTATCATCTTTTTTCTACAAGGTCTTAGTACCTCCGGTCACTCAGGTTCAACAAACAAACAAGTCATGCAAAGCTTGGAGCACAAATATCAACACAGACACTTAAATGCACAAGTCTCTTCTGGGGCTCTGATCGATGTCTAAGCACATTTGTCTGTCCATCCATGCTGGTAAAACTAAACAACATAGGAAAAATTTCAGCCGCGGGCATGATGCTCTGTAGAGGCAGTCTGACAGCATTCATCAGAGCTGGCCACCACTGCAACATGAACACACCTACTGCAGAAGCATGCTCCACAGACACAGGCCATTGGGTTTTTGGCTCACATAACCAAGGAAAAATGATCATGCATACCAAAAAAGCTTATTAAATCAGTTTTTATGCAACTAAAACACAACAGATACTGACAGTAGTAGCTCTGCCAATATTGTCAATGTCATACTAATAATGTATTGGCAGGCTGCGTAGAAAACTTTTTTCTTTTTTTTTTTATACATATTTACAATATTACTTTTTAAATTTGCTATTTTACAAACATTGGGTTCATTTACTAACCTTCTTCCTTAACGAGCTTGAAATTAGCCATCCTTTATTGAACTGACTTATATGAATATGTCCAATCTTTAAATAATAATTCATCAAAAATAAAAAAATATAACTAAAGAGCAATTATGAGTTTGCGTGTCTGATAGATAGGGATTCATTTTTGTGTTCATGTGCATATCAGGATTATTTAAATTGCATCTGTATGTTTGCATATGGGTGTGTGTTTGCAAAGCATGTGTTCTTTCATCAAGGCTAGATTCACTTCTGGGAACTTAAAAAAAGTAAGTTTAGTTCACGAAATAGAAACGAAAGAAAGAAAAAGTGGAAACACAGGGCCTGAATGGCCTCTTGATCTCACCCTGTCTGCTTTAGCAACACCCTCGCAAAACATGCAAATAGACAAGATAGAGCAGAAGTAGACAAACTAGACTAATCAAATCTAAAAGCAGCAGGCTGTCTCACAGTTTGAAGAGCACACTTGCCCATGTCGTCCAGCCTGGCTGTGGGAAACAGATCACACACAGAGAGTCTAAGTTTCGTTTCACAGAATAAGCTGCTCAGATCAGTTTCAATTCTCCAGAGCAGCCTGTTGCATCCTCCAATCAACCACGAGCAGCGTGCAGTCGCTAAGATACCCTTCACTGTGAGGGCCAACACAATTTTTACTGCTACTGCTGTGGACTGACTGACTCACACTGCACACACAAACACGGAGTTACCCTAAACACTGACATCACACAATCATTTACATACGGGTGGAAATATTGAAAAGCCCTTTTATGTATCTCTACTTTGTTGTTTTTAATTCAAACAGGTCATTGACTGACCCAATAAATCTGTTTAAAGTTGACATGAAAGGCATCAATTTTATAAATAAATGCTGTAGATATTTTATTGTAAGCAATTAAACTAAACCCCAATTAAACCCTGTTCCTGCAAGCTCACTTACTCAAAACTGATGAACAACTTTCACATCTCAGCATCCAACCAACAAACTGGTATTTAAAAATCAAGTCCCTGTGTAACGTTGTTTTCGGTTAATCTGTTATGCCACAGTACGGATCTTTCTCCCCTAAAAGAAAATCCGTCTTCCATTCCATTGTGACTTAAACAATGAACAGTGTTCATTTTCACACATTTTTCAGTGGGACAGGAAGCTGTACCTGTATACTTCTCTCTGCAAGTGACTGCAGACTAACAATCAGCCTCTGTGCTAAAATAATATGACTTGTCAGTATCATGTTGGTCATGAGTGTAATCACTATTTTGGTCATCTGCTGGCTGAGGACTGCTGTTACTAGTCTTTCCTTTTTAGACGTCACATAAAGCACCAGCTCATAGGCCATAAAACTGAATCTGAACGCGGGGGGAATTCCTCCTTTTTAAAGTGGGGGCAATACTCATGATACAAATGCAGATTTATGCAGTAACATCATATGCACTCTTACGCTGGTTTCACACGGCACGCGACAGCAGGGCATAAGCAGCGTGTAAGTAGAGCAGGAGCAGCTGAACCGCGGCTTGTACTGCAGTAGTCTACAGAGAAGCATCTTATTTCTGTCGTATTTTCCAGAGTTCTTCTCTGAACACTCTGTGCCTTGCCAACATACTTTGTTATGCGACTGCCTTATTATAGTTTACACAATAAACTTGAGCAAAGCTTTTAATGTGTGTACATGAAAAAATAGCAGAGCCTGTCTGACCCTTCTCACATTCTGAATAAGAAATACTACATTTTGCTAGCCTGTGCCCTTCCATACTTCCTTTGACGCTACATTCACATCGCGAGCAAAGGTAGTCTGGCAAAGCTGCCGTTTTAGAGCATTTCCGTTCCCAAAAAAGTGGGAACCAATAAGACTTTACAGCAAAACTAATATTTAACAGTTACATAAATAGTTTGTTAAAATGTTAAAAATTACAGGTCTCAAGTTACACTACTGTTCAAAAGATTGGCAAAAACAATTTAACACTTATCATTTACCATTAAATTACATGTATTTAATATAAGCGTCTCAATGCCAGCCAAGCATTGCAAACTCAAGCTTGTAAAGAGAAGCTGGTGAGATTTATCAAGTCTTCTCTCCATACCAGACTGTTCTTATGGCCCTTAAATAACCCCACAAGTCAATATTGTGCATTAGTGTTATACTGGAAAAGCACCTCACCAAAATAAGTTCATTTACATATCTTTTTAAGGTTGTGTCAACTTGTAAACTGTGCTGACTTGTTTATAAACCTTACAGATGGTCAATTGGATTTCTAATGGTGCAGATGCCAAAACTTTGTCTTGTGTTGGCTGAAGGTCTATGTTGAACTCTCATCTAGATGCATATTGGACAATGTTCTGTGATGAATCACTAACATTCAAGCTATTATATAAGTTCAAAGTGCACCCACCCAACTCTGACTCAGTTGAGTCTGACCAAACCTCCCTGGTACAATGAGGCAAAGCATAAACAAATGACCATTTCATGTTGCTAGGCACAGCATGACCTGCTGTCAGCTGAGCATGTGGAGTCAGTCTGTTGCTTCAGTCTCAATACTCTGCAGACCATGACAAATCACATTCAATCTTAACTATATAGCCTAGCCTTGTCCTTCTCACACATTGTTTTTAGTTGTTATAGTCTGCATCTGGTATAATCCTATATGCAAGCTTAAGGTGCCAATACTAATTCTTCATTCAGTGACAAAAGTTTTAAATTAGCCCACAGGAATATTGTAAAAGAGATAAAGGTCTGTCAGACTACAGCAGAAGCAAGAAAGAAAGAAAGAAAGAAAGAAATGGCACGTAGCACATAATGCCATTATAAGAGTACATAACAGCTTGCTTATAAGGCAAAGATTCATGAGTATAAACATGCGAGGACAGCTTTTATTGTGAATAATTGTTTGATATAGTTCCACAAGCTGCCACAAACCTTGTATCTGCTGTAAACTCAAAATGTTCTATATTTCCTGCCATATTAAACCATATTATGCCAGAACAGAAGGTTTGCCAGTAAAATCCACATTTTTTATTACAGATTAAAAGATACTGTAGCCGTTTTTTGTTTCGGGGAAAGATTTTACATAATTTATAGAGTGAATAGCTTGTAAATTATTTGTTGTGTGCAAACAGACACACTCATTGATCATGTCTTGCCATGCAGCAGAAGTGCAGTTGTTCACAAATTAATTCTGTCATCATTTATTCACTGTAAACCATGACTTTTTTCTTCTGCAAAACACAAAAGATGATTGTATGACGAATACTGGTGAGCCAACAGTTTTGGTTTCCATTGTATGGATAGAAAACATAGAAACACATTTTTTTTTTAAATGTCTACATAAGAAAAAGTAAGTGGAAGTAAATTACAAAAGGCTTTTAAGTTTTAGGCGAACTGTCCCTTTAAGGCCTCTGCAGCATGAGCATTTGATCTGGCATGATTAAAATGAATAAATGTTTACCAACAGTCAACCGTTTCTTGGTTTCGAAAGTCAGTGCGGATTCCAAACATTCTGTCACTGGTCTAAAAACAAGAGGAACATGAGTAACACATTATGACATCATCCTGTTCATCACGGCCACCCTGGGAAAGTGCCCCTGTGACGAGGATGAGATCTTGCTGATGTGCATGAGGGTGTCTGGGACAGTCAGAGTTCTAATACATGGCTCAGAGCAAACTCTCACACCTCCAAATACTGCTGCTAGTGAGAGAAACAGTACAATTCAAGTTGAAAAACCCTTTTCTCTTGAAGCATCTGGGAGCCTCTGAGGGAAGCCCATGTGCTGGCACTGAAGGCTGCTTTTGTATTACTTTTAGCCCTTTTTCCATCAATTTCCAATGCCTCCCTCATGCCCCATAGCAACTGTTTAACCTAATGACAGTGATTGATGAGTATAAGCTGAACTCAACTGCAAAAAACAGCTATAATGAGAAAAACAGCAGCCACAAAGAATCGTTCTTAATGTTTTGTAATGAATATAAAACTAAACTATAAAGAACTTAATGCAGTGATCATCTTTAGGTGAAAACAAGGTAATTTAAAATTCTTTAAAGTTTCAGCATGACCAAAAACTATTCAAAGACATTAACTCAGGACACCATCTGCTCAGCAACACTTTCTGAATACAAATGAATTATAGTGCCTTTGTGTCCAAAAATATAGCCTTTGCATCAATTCAGTGCTCTCTTCAAAAAGAGGCCAGCTCACTGAACTCGTCCTGCACTTAAAAAAAACATTGAGAAGACCCAACATAAAAAATTCAGCAGCAGCACAACAAAGCTGGAGAGGATTTTCCCCTCACTGCAGCATAGCTGTCAGGCGGACGAAAGGATCTCAACTCGCTCTGATTGGCTGGAAGCACAGTGACATCAGAGATGGGGATCGAGTGTCAACTGGGAGGGGGAGCATTTGTTTTGGGTAGAACGGGGAAGGAACTTGCTCAACACAGAATATAAACAGAAACAAAAAACAAAACACACCCCACACTCAAGACACACCTATAAAACCATCTGTCACTTTTCTCACACCTACGAAAATGATTATAGTGTGAATTTTTCCTAACATACATGCAAAATATTCCTATTATGTAGGATGGAAATATTTAGTGCTGTAGGAAGCAAGCACATATCACCTGCAGACATGACATAGACTTAATTCCACAACAAATGATCCCAGAACCAGATTAAAATCTTTAAGGCATCTCAGACATGAGCTCTGAACATAAAGCTACAGCGTGAGCCAATCTGAGCTTAATCTTTGTGCGTTTTGCCATATGTCTACAAGATGTATCACTCATTCCAGAAACAGGCGGGGGTCAGGTAAGAAAGTCTGTGAGGTGAAGACTACAGTATTAGAGTAATCACAGAGGCATGCTCTTATGCAAACACTCTGCTAACATTATTATAAATAAGGATAAGGCTTGCTGGCTCTACTTTGCTCTGGGCTCCACAAGCTGCTGCACATATCACAAAGTAGGGCAATCTGAACCTTCAAAAGCCCTTTTTTCAAGATGAATTTCCTTTCAGGGACAAATAAAGTTTCTCCTTTAAAAACCTACCAAACCACCACCACACCCAATTCTAAGATCACACCACTACACAATCCAGTTCTACTTCCACATGCTTCACCTCACAGCATTTGCAAATCGACCTCTCCTGCACACTGAAAGTTGTAGACAATTTGTGGTTTGACAGTAAGTTGCTGCATCGTTTTCATTTCGCACAGTCTAAAGAGCAAACCCAGTAAAGAAAGCGCTTTCATTTACTGTCATATGACTTATGACAAAACGCCCTGAGGGTAAGTAAATGATGAAACTGACAGCTTTAATTTTTTGGTGAACAATCCCTTTCAAGCCACGTTATTAATGTCAGAAAAACTATGCTGCAATTGTAGTAATAACAGCAATAAAACTAGAAGTCAGGAAAGAAGTCAACATCATCATGACTTATGATCATGAAGTAATCTGAGTGTGAAGTGCAAGGTGTAGATTATTAACTGACTGAGTGACTGAAAGGAAGATAATAATTAATAGAGGTGGTAACTACAATAGAGCAACTCTGTGTAATGCATTACACATACTGTAAATTATACAGTACTATCAGGGATTAGCCTCATTGTATAAATTCATGCACACATGGGAAAAGATCTGTAATCATCCATAACGGACAACAAATAAACTTTCAACTTCTAGATTATTTAATAACCATATTGAAGTGCTCGTTTTTTCCCCACAAACATTAAAAAAAAGTTTCTAAAAATCAAACGGTGTGTGTTAAAGTGATACAAAGTAAGCATGCATTATTTTGCTCCTGAATAGCAACAGATAAAGGATAGCTCCCTCAAATGAAAAGTATAATCATTTTACTACCACTCAAGTTAAGACTAAGTTCTTTTGATACTTGTGATTTTAGAGATTCTGGCCCTAGAGACGTCAGGGGAGCAGCTGACAAGCCAGTGCAGGTCATTTAAATGGAAGGATTGCACGGATCCTCTAGACATGCCAAATATGGTGAAGAAACGTCTCGAATGTCAAACCAGCGAGAAGCTAATAGTTATTTTAGTGAATGGACGGTCCCAGGTCCAAGACCGTGCTGTTACACTCTGCCTATTCAGGTCACGACATGTTAAACATGTACTGAACCACCCTCAGTTTAGTATCAGCGCGTAGGCCAGCTCCTGAACCCGAGCAAACACACGGGCCCCGCGCCGAGGTTATCATCATACACCCACACATATAAACTTGGTTTTTGCACTCACCCCAGAACGTCTTCAGAGTAGTTTCTGCTCTTCCACGGTGTGCCCATGTAAATGTCCTCCGCCCCATCCGTCTGCTGCAGACTCCTGTTAAAGCCATAGGTGCTCGCCTTGTTGTCTCTTTTCCTCTTGCTTGGCAACTCCGTTCCCACTCCTGCGACCCTGCTGCCACCCACTTGCCCCCCTCCGCCGACACCCCTGCCTGCCCTGCCGCTGTTATTGTTGTTATTGGCTTCCAGAGGGATGAAGTCTTGTTGTTCGGAGACCTCACTGTTGGGTTTGTATCCAGACATCCCCTGATGGTCCTTGGGCTTGCCGCTGCTGTCGGCCGCGTTGCTCGACGCTCCGTCGCCGCTCGTCAGTTTAGCGCTGGCTGTGTTGCAGTTGTTGTTGAAGTAGAGGTTTCCCAGGGTCTGTGACGTTTCCCAGATGTGCATCCACAGGTTGTTGGCAGGTCCTCGCTGTTCTGGCTGAAACCAGTTGATTCTAGGATCCATCAAACGCTGAGCTGCTGCAGGCGCACTTGCCCCCAGAGCAGAGCCAGGTTCGGTTCGCTTAACCCGCAAACGGGAACACTGAACGCTGCTAAAATATCCCGTGCTGGTCCATCAAACGTAACTCTGGACAGAAAAATAAACCACCAGTGTAAACGGACTGTAAAAAGACGTTGTTAAAAACGGTAACCGTCAAACTTCAGAGCACGAGGAATGGAGAAATGTGAGTGTCGTCTGTGTCACTGCCTCTGACCCGTTTCTATCGAATATCGTGTTTCAATGGCGGACAGACTAGATCGCGTCTGCGCATGCGCTGGCGCGAGCAAGTGTTACGCAAAGAAGCACGTTAGTGTCCGTTACGTAACAACAACAGTGGGTTTGATACATTGTTGTAATATGAACCTTTCGTTTGTGTTTCAGACGTACACTGTAAAAGGTGGCGCTTATCCAATAAATCCTATATCTAGTTCGTAGGGTCAGATCTTCTAATTGGATTATTTTTAATGCGTGACAGAAATTAGATTACTGGGAACAGGAGTCCGCGAATAGTACATAAACAACAGTAGGCTACTATTGCTGTGGGACAGATCCTAACGTTACTAGTGTTTCTTTCTTTCCACCTAAAGAGGAAATATTAATAAAATAAATATGCCAGATTTGTTTCAGGTAGTCTGACTTCCTGTCAAACTAACTGAAATAAGTCTGTCTTATTTGGTAAACCTCTTTCATGAAACAGGCCCCAGCCCTTTTTTTATTCACATTTTGAGAGATTTATTATGCTTTTTCTTATATTCCATTTGGGGAAAACAGAATCTATTTCAAAGAGAGAGAACTTTCAGAGACAGGTCAGACCCGTTGGCTTTTAATGACAGCTACCTGTATGAGCGATGTAGGTTCTCAAGAGATGGGATTGCATATCTTTAGATTGCTAAACCCACACATTGCGAATAATACACGCCACAACAGAGCGCTCACAGTCCCACAGACGGTATGCATTGCACTTCGCTTTTTTGCCAGCGGGACATTTTTGTACACCTTGGAGATGCAGACAATATCAGCAAAGCATCAATTTGCCAACTCCTCAATGTGTTCATCACATTCCCTGGCCACAAAGCTATTCGTACCATTAAACATGCATTTTATGGAATAGCTGGTAAGTTCAAATAACTCTATAAAACATGGAAATATTTCTTGACTGTTGATTTTACATGGGACATATTTATAACAAACAAATAATTTTCCTAGGTTTCCCAAATGTTATCGGACTTCACTCATGTTCGTATTAAGTGTCCGTCTGGTTCACAAGAAGCGGACTTTGTGAAGAGGAAATCAGTACACAGCATCAATGTACAGGTACGGCCCCACCGAGATGATATTAAAGGCTATGCTATAGCACTGATCGTTCTGTACCAAGCTGGGCACCAGTGTTTAGTTCTTGCAATGAAAATGTAGTGACCTACAGGTTTAATTTCTTTTAGATGATTAGTGACGCAGATTGCATCATCACAAATGTAGAGGCCAAATGGCCAGGCTCTGAACTCAAGCCAAGTCTTAGAAAAAAGAAAAAAAAAACTACATTATTTTTATATATATATATATATATAAAATTCATTCTGTCTATGCAGGAGAATTCTCAGGAGTTTTGCTGGGAGACAAGGGATACCCATGCCTGCCTTACCTCTTGACTCCCTATCAGGAGCCCCAAACAGAGGCACAGCACAGCTACAACATTGCCCATGCACGCACAAGAGGTCGTATAGAGATGGCATTTGGGCTGATAAAGTCAAGGTTCCAGTGTCTGAAGCACCTCAGAGTGACTCCACCTAGGGCATGTGATATAATAGTTGCTTGTGTAGTGCTCAATAACATTGCTTGTCTGAGGAGAGGCAACCAAGGATTGTTGAAGAGGAGGACTGGGGCAATGAAGCAGTGTTGGAGGAAAATGAAACAGGCAGACTTCTACGAGACACGTACGCAAATAATTATTTTGCTTAATATGGTGTAAACCATGTAGCTTTTATATTTTTCCACTGACCCCTCCACTTTCTCCTTAGTTGAACAAATACACCGAAGTCAAAGTATGTAATGTCATTTGTGTTTATTCAGAGTGAATCTGCCTGTTAGGGGTGAAAACACACAAATAAATGTTGTGGAAAGTGATTAAAAAAGGTAATGTTTTTTCCCCCCCCTTTTTAAAATGGTAGTTCTACCATTTATATAGCGTTTAAACACTCCTTTTATGTTTTCTGGGTTCTGTAGCAACATAGATTTAAGTCATTTCATTGAATGCTCTTGGCACCTTGTTTTCAATCTTAATACTCACTTTGTCACATGTGGTCCCAGACTGAGAAGGCTCTAGAAAGGTGTCAGCATCCTGCAGCCAATAATACGTGAAAACACATTGTGATTATTTTATCACACAAGTACAATTTTTAATATTCAATACAGTTTTGCATGGAACCTTTGACTATCTTAGGCCTCCTTGAACAAACAGACACAGTCTCCTCATCCTCCTCAACTGTGGATGGGCCTTCTCCCTGTGACCACGGATTAAACTCAGTTAAACTCAATAGCTTACATGACTGATTTAAAAGGTCTCATACTCACAGGCAACATGATGTCTGGTGGATCCATAAAGCATACACAATCTTTTGTCACTATGAAACCAAACATGATAGAAAAAAAAATAAAAATTATTTTACCAAAATGCACCATTACAGTAACACAAGTACCTCTACGTGAGATTACTGCTATGATGTACTTAGGCTAACAATGCCTCAGGAAGGAGGAAATCAGTTAGTCAGGAAGGAATAATGACAATAAAACACACACACACACACACCTTTTATATACTCACTCCTTATACTAGGTGATATCATTTTAGATGATGTCCCCCCCTCTATTCCCTCAAGGACGGGCCTCCCTTTATTAATGTCCAAAGCCAGCTCCTCTGCAGGAGTGAAGCTGGCTGGTGTCACTCAAGTTGCTGCTGCGTGAAAGCAATTTACATTACTGTTATTCACACACAAACTGTGCAATGTATTGTGACACACATTCAATGTGGATAAAGTATTTTAAATAGTGCACACCGCTACTCACGCATTGAGACGATCAGCAATTTCCTGCCAACCTTTCTCTCTTGCTTTATTTATTGCCGCTGTATTGCCTTTTTTGGTGATAACATCTTTAAATTCTTCATACGTTTCCAACAGCAAACGCTGTTCCGTTGCCGTGAACATTGCTGCTCTATCTCCCCAGGGGCCTGTTCCATAAAACAAGTTTACCAAATAAGCCAGGCTTATGGCAAATAGTCGGACTTATTTTAATACAAAATAACTGGCAATAAGTCAGACTAACTGAAATAAGCCTGGCTTATACTCTAATCTTGGTTTATGGAACAGGCCCCAGGTTACAGAGGAAGCATAGCAACATAACTGTTGAGCAATCCCTGGGCACCGATCCATCATCATTTTCCAGATTAGCTCACTGAGGACAGGGACATTTCTTACCAGAAGCCCAAAAGCCAGAATATTCAGAAGGGTAAATAGGACTCTGTTATGAGACTGAATGACATTGTTTCCCTCACTTTTAAATTTGAATGCTGAAATCTGATGGCCAATGGAGGTATACATTGTCAGAAACAGAGACACTACTGATTACTCTAACACTTAACAACAAGAGACAATTGTGATATATTATGCTTTAATTAAAGCACTTATATAGGTTTGGTTTTACAAACTTTTGTTTCTTAATTTCCATACATAAACACTCTCACATTACAATAAAACCAAAAGAAAACCAGAGAGACATATGGAAACAGAATGCTAAATAAAAGAGATTTTACAGAGAATTGCTGATCTCTTAAATCTTATTTTCTTTGCAGGTTCTCCAAGTAGCTGATGAATCTCTTCAGGTTGATCCTTATGTTGTCCAGAACACAAAGCTGATCAGGGCTGTATTTTCCTTTGCCTTCTTTTCGCAGCTGTGAGGGAACAAAAGGCCAAACTGTGAAAAGTCTGCCATCTAAAGGCCTAAGAACATACTGGAACACAGAGGATCTAGCAAACGGCTTTGCTGTGAATGGTCAGACTGTGAATTTATCAAAGCAGCTGAAAAAGTACTTCACAGTTTTAAAGTGGAACATTTTAGATCAGCCAACCAAGACAGATCTTGTTCCTCTGGATTTGAGTGCTATTTTCTGTAGACAGTCTTTGTATGAAACTGAGACAGTGCATTATGCAACAGATCTCAATGTCAAAAGACAAAAAAAAGTGTTTCACTTGAACCTTGAGCTCAAGCCTGAACATGCATTTGGAGGTGTGAGATGTGGCATTTGAGTGTCTGATTTAATATTACTATTCGGGTGTGTGAATGTGATCCATGAGTGTGTTTGTATCGGGGTGAAATTTCTTGGTGGCTTTAAACAAACCTTAGCCCTAAATCCTGGCTGAAGAGCTTTAAGAGATGAAAGCAGGTTAATATTTTTTCCAGCTTTCTCTGCTTCATAACCATCCGCAAACACGTCGAAGAGGGCATCCAGGGCTTCCCCGCACACTACCAGGTTTGAGTCCTTCGTTGCGATATTTAGTAATGCATTTCCAATCAACTGCAAACGGAGATTAAGTAAGATGAACAACTGACCAAACTGTACTGCAAAAAAGAAAGCTTTTAATAAAAGTTAACATAAAAGATTTTATTATACAATTCATTTGTATGTCTATATAAATGTAGCTACTTATAATTTAGTAAAATATTCATATGTTCTATGAATAATCTAACAATACTGGAAAAAAAAATAGAAAATTGATTCTTTAATTAGATTCATTAATTAAAAAAAACAATATTTTTGTCCAATTTCTATGAAGTAAAATACAATAATTTCTGAATGTTTTTTTTTTTTTTTTTTTTAATTTACATATAATTAATATTACTTTAAGAACTCTGCCGCAGTCAGAATTACCTGTAGAGTGTCTGCTGTGTTTTTCTCTTTGGCAAGAGAGCTTCCTGTAATACCGAGAATGGCCAGAGCATTAACTCTCACACTGACCAGCTCACAGCTGGTGGCAGCCTCACAAAAACTCATTAGCTGGTGTGGAGTAATACACTGCAGGATAAAACACATACGGTTAAAAAATACCAAGTAAAGCTTGAATAATGTATTACTAAATCATAAAAACAATGAATGAATGTGGTTCTCACCTGAGGGAAGTTTTTGGTAGCCATGATCTGTAGTAGAGAACGAAGAGCACTGGTCACAGCCTCCAGGAACTCCTCATCCTTTAATGCCTCTACAAAATAAATGTACAATAATAGAAAAACACAATACCTTTAAATCAGATGCCTGACAGATTTTTTTATTGTCAGAGAGTGATTTTATATACACGTGTGTGTGCTTAAGAAAAAAAAAGAATAAAGATAAATGATATTGTATCACAGTGCACTACAAAATATCTGATCTAGCTTATTTTGGAATTATTTTTATATTGGTGTTTTGTTTATTGTGGTACTTTTTTTTCTCATTTAATTAACACGACAAAATGCCTACTAATATAAGAGGGAAACAAGTGTGCTGGATTTGCAACAAAGGAACCTCACACAAGCAATTTATCTTGATTATCTAGTGTGTCATAGTCATTGGAAGACCAAATTGAAAGACAAAATAAAATTGATTAAACCATCCAGCCCTATTCAATAGTGAGATGACTACCTGCTGAGCTAAAGACCAATGATGAGAGGTGCTGAGCAACTGCCTGTAGTCCTGAAGCACCACCAAGAGATTCTGTATCCATAGAGGAAAGTATATTATGGAGACACGTCAATGCCCGACACTGCACCCGCTGCATCCTAGAAGAATCAAAGACTGTAAGGTTTGAGTTTTCACAGCACTGTATAAACAGTACAAACACCATGAGTGTGGGGTTTTTTTTACTTTTTCAAGAGGTTTTTCCAGGTAGGGTCCTTGCTACAGAGCTCTAGGGCAGCAGCACTCGGGAACTCTGCCTTCTTCAAGACCTGCAAGAAATCAATCAGTACACACACTTCACTACGACACCGGTGTACAGTATGTAAACAATACTTGACTATGTACCGAGTATATTAATGTGCCTTTGACAAATCTTCTGTGTATCAAGTGGTCATAGCATACATTTTTAAAGAACTTACTACCAGCTTTTTAATTAAAAAAATTTAATTAAAAAAATATACTATTTGTATGACAATTTGTCATCTTGTCTTTAACTCTTAGAACTAAATTGGCTGTTTTTCATACTCATTCTAAAAGACTCCACTACTATTTATTGCAATTTCGTAATAATCCACTTGAATCCATGATCATGTTAACACTGTAATTCATTTCACAACACAATGAACGCATGTGGTTCCCTTTGGTGAAATCATGCTTTCAAAACACACAGACACGTAAATAAAACTATTTTAAATAAGTATTTTTTAATAATAACAGTTGTGCAGGTTAATATTTTTTTCTGGAAACCATGATGTACTTTTGCAGGATCTTTGATTAAGTTTTCATCACTTTTCATTCTTTTGTGAAAAGTTCAAAACAACAGCATTTAAAAAATACAAACAAACCAAAAAAATAATAATCGTTCGTAACACTGTAAACTTAAACAACACAACTGGAACATTCTAACATTTTTACTGTGACTCTTGATGAATTTGACAGGTCCTTGCTAAATGAATGTATGAGATTTTTGAATAGAAGTCTACTACGGACTACAGTTGTGACGATGAGGAACTTTTCTCACCAGTTAATCAATGTGTGACAACACTGGTATCACCACGGTGGGGGTCATTTTCATTTTGAGTCTTTTCCTCGCTTGATTTTTAAATAGCCTTTAAGCGCAGTGTGTTTTATGTTTGCGTTTAAATTTGTGGCAATTCTGCAACAAGCAGTTGTTTGTTTTTTCCTCTTTCCCTTACTTTCCTTCGTTCTTAAATGTCCTAGTTTATAAAAAAAAAAAAAAAAAAAAAAAAAAAAACTGTGCACATTTTACTTTGACTTTTACATTAGTGGCAATTCAACATCAATTGCTTGACGTCAATTCAAGCAACAACAATATAAAGCATCAAACTTTTATTAACAAAACGAATAAAAATACACCATGCTATATGCCTAATTTAAAATAACATAACTTACACAAAGTTTAAATGGATACAAAAATAAAAATCATGTAAAAAATGAGGAACAAATCATGAAATATATAACACTGGCAAAATGAGTAAGAAAATAATTTTATTTTAACAGATTTGTTTGCATTTTGTTTTGAAACTCTTCTGTCATCATCTTGTCTTTTTCACCTCACTCTTGTCAGTCAGCTCCACTCATTCTCCTGTGAAATCTGCTCTACACTGAGTTCTCACACCGAACTAAATGATTTTTACTATTAGTGGTGTTATGGTGGGCAAGTGATATAACCGTTGTTGCGGCTTAACACCGTAATCACCGCCAACACCATCTATCGCAGCAAGCCTACTTGAGAGCCCTCCCTCTATCTGCAAACACAATGCAAATCCTTCACAACACCTAACCAGTGTTCTCCTTTACCTGCCTTATGTGCCCATAGCACTCCCAATTAAGACTGTTTTACAAAGATCCCAACGTGACCTGGAGTGCAGCATGTTAGAACTGTCCTGTTCTCATCCCTGAACCAGAAGGGTCTGCACCATCAGAATAAAATGAATATCTGTGGCACTGTATGTTTTGCTGCCTGTAATAATGTGTGTTACCTGTTGAGGTATGTTGTGGTTGAGCAGGACTGTGTGAAGTTCAGCAGATAGACAGAGAGGAGAGAATAAACTGGAATTATTGTCTGACATCCCATCAGCACACATCTCGCTCTCATCGCTGCTGGACATCTCCTCCCACTCGTCATCTGAGGGCTCTAAAGACAAACACACACAGTGTCAATACCCCATCATCTCTGCCTTGTCTTCTCTGACACAAACACAGAAATCATTCCTCTAATTTGACACATTAGCAAGAAAATCCTGAGGATTGTCTATAACAATCTAGTCTTCTCCGCTCCCCTATAAACACACACAAACTCACCGTCAGAGCAGCACATGTTGACAATGATCTCCAGCGACGTCTGCTGTGCTGCCAGCAGTGCTCTTGCCTCTCGCAACTCCAGTCTGTCTCTCTTTCAAAGCCACAGACACACAACAAAACCACAGAAGTAAATGTTTGGGTCATTTGTACACATATCAGTTTAACCATAACTGTGTTTTAACTGAAAACAGATAACTGACTTGATGAGGAAACAGATAATAAAATAATTAGGAGCATTTACAACAATATTTTATTTGGTTCTGGATCAAATCACCCTGAACTTTCCTGAACCCTCCCTGAACTTTTAAAGAGGACAACATTCAGGACACCCTGTGGGTTGGTTAGACAGGAGCTCAGAGGTTACAGCAGCCCTACACACTCACATGTAAGTGGGGACAGTCACTCTGTGTTTAGAGAGAGTGAGAACCATCTGGCTCTGAGGGACAGATGTGCCCTCACTTGGTTTGACATGGTTTGAAGGGGAAAGAAAGACTGCAGGAGGTATGTCATAGCCCTCACATTAAGTAGCATAGTAGATGCGTTCTTTAAGAATTTTTTCTATGATGCATACTAACTTTAAAAATATCAGTGAATCATTTATTTGTTGTTAATGTTTTTAGGTAAAGCACCAAAAAACATTTTATTTTTTTAAATCACCATCATGCTGTTTTATTACTTTGTTCTGGAACAGTAAGAGTAAATCATGAAATAAATGTTTTTTTACATACAATACTTTCTTTTCACTTACAGGCAACAGATCTGAGATGTCATTTTTTGTTTTTGACATTCGCCCATTAGGCTTTTTTCCATTCATCTTCTCATCTCTCACATCCTCCTCCATCTCTTCAGGCTCGTGACCTGCGGGCCGTTCGTCTGTATGATCTGACTCCACAGCAGATGTGGTCTCTTTGGATAGACGGGCAGTTTCTGCCCGCCACAGTGCTGGGATGAGCTCTCCCGCGTCCAGACTGAGGCTGTGTGAGAGAGTGGTGGCCAGGGCTGTCAACGTCTGAGACTGCTGTGCTGAAGACAGACCGCTCTTCAGATTCCATAAAGAGCCTGAACGACACAGGTAGGACAAACAACATTCTTTACATTTATTTCAAATATTCATCAACCTCTTCCACCCATTCACAAAGCATCATTACGGAATTAATGATATACAGTGGGTACAGAAAGTATTCAGACTCTCTTTAATTTTTAATTTTTGTTATATTTCGTTTTGTTATATTTCAGCCATTTGCTAAAATCATTTGAGTTATTTTTTCCTCAATGTACACACAGCACTCCATATTGACAGAAAAACACAGAACTGTTGAAATTTTTGCAGATTTATTAAAAAAGAAAAACTGAAATATCACATGGGTATTCAGATCCTTTGGAGTGAAACTCATATATTTAACACACACCTGTCTATATAAGACCTTACAGCTCACAATGCATGTCAGAGCAAATGAGAATCATGAGGTCAAAAGGACCTGCCTGAAGAGGCAATTTAGAGACAGAGACAGGTGCTGCGAAAGATCTGAAATCGCATACTGCTTAAGTAGGTATTACATTTAAAATTGAACGTACTACCCGACCGTTAAAAAGTACGTTCTATATAGTATGAATGGGGGTAGTATGAATGGAATTCGGACGTACTACATCTGCCATTATTGACGTTGTCACGTGTCATGCATCGTCTCAACAGCGCGACAATTTAACTTTCAATAAGTCATCTGTTTATTTAGATTGTGTTAAACAAGTGTAATTTAATCACAATAAACAATGTTTTTTTCCTGAGGTACTTGCACTTGAAATGAGCCACATCTTTTTCGAATATGATGCCTCCTCTCCCGGAGCCTCATGGGATAGAAAAGTGTCCATGGTATGTCTACTATAGAATTCAGGCGGGAGCAGTAGGTCATACTGAATTTTTAGAATGCTATGAATTCGGACATACTACTCGCCTCACATACTGTTTTTCGCGTGCTATATATAGTAGGGAAGTAAGCAATTTCGGATACAGCAAGGGTGTTTTTCAGTTGCAGGGACAGGACGACCCAGACAATAGAAAAATGTCTCGAGACCGGACTCGAGTGCTACAGCCCTGTTCTATTCTAACATTGTGTGTATAAAGAAAAGGTTTAAAGTCAATGTGTAAGAACTAGACTGGTCCACAGAGAGCAAAGTCCACAAAGATGGATACATAATTTATGTGCTTATTTATTGTATTTCCAAACTAAAGTAGTTAGATCTGTTCATCAGAAGGATCCAACACTTTTGGCAATATAGTATATAGTGTGTGTGTGTGTGTATATATATATATATATATATATATACACACACATACACACACACACATAAGAGATAAAACTATTTTTGCAAATAATCTAACAGTTTTGAAAAATCATGCTTTCTTATGTATTGCCTTATGTTCTTTTACCTGCAGCCAGCGTTCGCAGGAGAGAGTATTCCATACTGGTGTGTGTGGAGGACAAAATATTTTCCAAGACCCCAAACACTGCTGCATTCACACTGCACACGAGCTCTGCGTTCTCTTCTGATACTGTGTGCAAGCAGTGGGCTACATGGAAAACAAACAAACACAGTGGACAAATAAGGGAGTGTGAGAATGAAAAATATGGAGTATGAAAATTTGTAAAAAAAAAAAAATCCTATTTGCGAGGTGAAAAATATCAGTGGTACATTCAGACATCCCAACCTGTGGGATGTCTTGCGTGCACGCTCTTGCTCACTTGGTCTAGATTCTGGGATATTTTATCCAATTCGCTGGCATGAGGCAGCTACTATCAATATACAGGAGACTCCTGGAACGTCCGAGAGACTTGGGATGTCTGTTTAGATATACTCTACCGTTTAAAGGTTTGGGAATGGTAATGTTTTTTAATGATTTTGAAGTGTCCTCTTATATTCTTCAAGGATTGGTGCATTTATTGTATTAATATAATGCTATAATATAATACTAAAATGATACAAATCTTTAAGGATACTTTGATAAATAGAAAGAAAATTTAAATACTATTTACCTCTGAGAGAAATCTTTTGTAACATAAATGTGCAAATGCCTTCATCATTTTGATCAATTTTATGTATCCTTGTTGAATAATTACTGACCCCAATATTATAAATGGCAGTGTTTATATGTGTTGGGTCTATAACTAGTACCACCTGCTGATATTGCCAGCTCTGCATTCTGAGGGTGTCTCTGTAGACAGTGTAGAAGAACATCTAGAAGTCCAGTCTTGTTAAACACTGACACAGCTGTGCTGCTGCTCTCACTACACACCCACAGAAAAACAGACAGAAAAAACAGATCATACATACAACCACATACAGATTAAGACACTCAAAGTGATTTAGGACATTTGTTAATAGACTTGCCAATTTGTATTGATCGCTAGGTTTTCTCACTGACTAATATTTAGCTTAATCTTACCAGAGGTTCCAAAGTAAGTTTACAGCCTCATTGGCGATGTCTTCCACCAAGTGTTTCTGGCCTTTCACAGTAGGAGATGAGCTCACGTCGAAGCCAGCACAGCACTACTCTCCACAAACACACATAAGAGACACATGTCAGAAAGAGCTTTCAATTTACTTGTGTTTCTCACTATAGCATTAATATCATTTCACATATGATTTTTTTTATTCAGTAATTGCGTATTACGTTACGTCACCAACGCACATCACGGAACAGAGCAAGGCGAGCGTTTGTGCTTATAAAACTTAAACTTTTTTATTTATTTTGGAAATGACCGATCGTTTCGC
>JAUMHP010000285.1:2228257-2241879 GCA_032361065.1 Enteromius trimaculatus
TATACATATTATATTTAATAATTCATTTATTATTAATATGTTTATATTTATATATAATGTGTTTACATTTGTCATGACTTGTGCATGCATGCACCACTGTAAGTGCGTGTGTGTGTGTGTATTTTCATGATTGTGTGTTTATGTGTGTGTGTGTACCTGCGGTGATAGTGTGCATGATTGTGTGTGTGGGTTATGTAAGACTGTACTCAGAGGAAGTTGCTGGTTAAGAAGATGTGGGGCAGAAAGAGGAAGTGCTGTGTGTTTATCAGTCTCCACACTTCCTGTGGCCGAGGGGGCAGGGCCTGGACCCGGGGCTGTGGTTAAAGAGCACCTATCTCCTTCAGCAACAGTGTGACTGAGTGACCAAGCGTCTGTTACCAAGCGCTGCAGTCTTATCAGACTCCAAATCTCACACAGCAGAGGTTAAATAACAGGAGCGTAACAGCGGAAATACACACACCTGGCTTCACTTTCATACACACACATACATCCCCCATTATTCTCTCCATGACAGACGCATTGTGAGATGGGCACACACATATACAGTATGTCAGTTTCTCTCGTGTCCTGACTGCACCACATTCAGAGCTTTAGCATCTCGCACTTTTACAGTCTCTCATTAACATTGCTAACACCTTGCATCAACATTTTAGAACATTATAATTATTGTATTAACTCAGCTTTCAGTATATGGCTAATAAAACATAAAAAGATGTGCAGTATCTAGTTGTCAGTGTTGGTTTGACCGTTGGTAGTTGGGAAAGCAGTTTGTGTCCATGTTGCAGCATCTTCTGTTGGGACAGGGAAGAGAGAGAGAGACCAAAGAGAAATATACTCCCTTGTTCTGGGACACACAGAATGTTTTTGACCTGCCAAAATCCAAGCCAAATAAATTTATAAAGCACTTTCAATACTTCAGAACAGACTGAAGTGCTTAGGGAAAAGAATTTAAAAAAACAAAACATTAAGGGAACAACAGCTTTGAAGGTCAACTATACCTTATTTGCTTATTAAAGGTTAATACATACTAATACTAGGGTACTAAGATGCACCTTGTAAGGGTATAAGGTACAAGGTTAACCTACTGCCCCAGTGACAAGCTGCTGAACTCACAAAGGCTCTGAAATACTCAGGCCAAGACTCTTTTTGTTCTTCGCCTAAAGAAGAAGTAGATTGTATAAAGTTCAAAACACTTTTAAAGTGATACTGTTTAGCAGACATCCCGTGCTGTTGAGAGCAAAATTTAGATTAACATATAATTAATATGTATTAATTATATGTAATATATACATTTCAGTTAAAATACGTTTAGATTAAGATATAATTATGTACCATAAGCTGTCTATTCTTTAACAAACTAAACACAACAAAAATGACAGCGGAAAGAAAACTTCAGTCAAGAAAGCATTTAATCATTGAAATATGGATATGTTTGCACCAGCTCTGTTTGAACTACAATTAAAGGGACAGTTCACACAGAAATAAAAAATTCACTCATTTACGACTTTATTCAACAATTCACTTATTCACGACAGTACAACAGACCACAAAAAGCATTCTTGTTGAATCTTCAGAAACTACTCTTGAACCACTGATGTCACTTGGACTTTTATATCAAATCTTTACTATCATTCTGAGCCTTGCACGTGGTAGTTCTCTTGGTAAACGGCACATTTCTAGTTTTAACAAAACAACAGTTCTAACAAACAAATCTCAAACTTCAGAAATGGCACCACACCACTTTGTTCTTCGATTTCATTTAAAGTATATATCAGTGCCTTTAAGGTACAATTTTTCCCTTTTTTTCTGAGTGGAGATTAATATTAATTTGGGATTTCATCTCTAAACCACAGTTCTGATTAGTCTTTGAATACATTAATGCTGCATTCCAGGCAGGTTTTTGAGCTTCAAACCACGACTCACAACTTTGTAGCGTTCCAGACAAGTCACACCAAATTGCCTGAGCACAAGGAATTGTGTAAGCTAGATGTAAACAAACCAGCGTGGGGGACCGTATGGGGCTTATGCTCATATACAATTATTTCTATTGCCAAAGGTGCTTTCCTTGCTTATTTGAGGGAAACAGAGGAGGAAAAACCGCATAAGGCCAGATAAATTGTTATATATTTTCTTTTAGTGTACTACTTGCATAAACACCACATTCATATGCTCTGCCATTGTTGTTTTGCGGGTTATGTGACGTCAAAACTAGGAACTGGGAGTACATCGATCTAGTACGAGTTCACGGGTGGGAAGTCACAGGTTTGACTGCCGTTCTACTGGTAGAAGGTAGGAATAACACGAGTTACCTGGAATGCAGCATAAGACTACTAAAGCACTAAAGAATTGGTCTCAAACTCAATTCCTGGAGCGCCACATCCTCGGCATAATTTAGTTACAACCCTAATCAAACACATCCAGCTAATTAAAGGGTTACTCCACCCCAAAAAGTTGTCATCAATCACTAACCCTCATTCAGCAGCACCTAGGGAGCAGTTGGAGGAATGGTGCCTTGCTCAAGGGTCTCATCTCAGTCGTGGTACTGAAGGTGGAGAGAGTTCTGGGAATTTACTTCCCTCCACCCACAATCCCTGCCAGACATGGGACTTGAACCCATGAACTTTAGGTCCCTTTGCGAGCATGTGACCAGCATAAACCAACAAAGGACCAGTTTAAACCAGCATCCCAGCTTCAAAACCGACCTAACCAGCATATGCTGTTTTTTTAACAGGGAATACATCTCCTCTGTGTCTCTCTGTATTACCGTAGCAGCATCTTGCAGAATATTTACTGCACACAAACTATGTAAACTCAGCCATAATATGATTACTATGTTTTTTTATTCAGTTTATATTATGATTATTATGTTTTTTGTGCTTTGTATTGAACAAAAAAGCACATCTGTGTGGTGCGGCTGACGCAGAACAACATATGTAGTGCGTTCAGTGGGTTGAGTATCCCTTTAAGGTCTTCAGAATCAGAGATTTGCAAGAAAGTGTGATTTGGAGCTGGTTGGAGCTAAACTCTGCAGAGCTGTGGCCCTCCAGAAATTGAATTTGAGACCAATGTACTAAAGAAAATATGATATATCTATCGTTACATGTACATCCCAAATAACATGACGCTGGAGAAATTTAATAACTAGTACAACACAGATGACAGAAGTAGACAAACAAGTTCACTAGCATACTCACTCCTCTGTTTACAAAGTGCTATGAGCTCAATTCAAGCATGACTATGCACCCTTTAAGAAAGAATGATTTATGAATGTTTTATTATTGCAGTGTATTATTATTTCTTTATATTGGCATATAATTTCAGCTGGTTTTCCCAATCCTTAGTCTTTTGATAAAACACACTACTTTTACTGAACAATAGTGGATGCTATGTCAAATCTAAACAGCATAGTGTTACACAGTATAGGGTGCAAAGAGGCATCAACTAAAGAGTTTCTACACAGAAAGACTGATAAATAAACCGAAAAACAGGAAGATGAGCTGTTTTCTGGTAAGCAAGTGCTACCAGGCGAACAGTCGGTATGCAGATAATGAGAGGTCTATAGAGCAAAGCACATCTCTGAAGTGCGTGTTAACCATCTCTGTGAAAATAATACAAAGGGCTGGCATACTTTGCACTCACAAGAAACACTTGTGAATGCTGCCTGAAATTGCACAGCAGACTACCATCCAGAAAACAGTCAATGCGTGGTTAAATCCCTTAAATCACTTCCGACACACCTACACTTTCAGACGGAGAGCTCTCAAGATCTTCTATATCTTTTAGTTTATGGATGACTCAATGTTTACAACAGGCTTTGACAACCGATGACTTAAAACGACCACTGATCCAATGCCTCTGCAAACACTAGGCGTGATCCGGTCTGAACCGAACCTTAAGAGCCGTGGAATATTTCTTAGATTGGCTTTCAAAAATAAAGCAGCCATCAATAGTCTCTAACATTAATCCATTTATGTCGGGGAATGAATAAAAATGACGTTGTAAATGGATGCTTTCCATGCCAATGTTTAACCAGGTTTAAATAACAATTAATATAACACCGTATCAAGTGAAGGAAACACCCACACTCCAATGGCTGAAAGCAACATCACAGCATCATAATCTCTAGCTGCCACATACTGTATAATAAATATCTGCAGGTGAACTGCACAAATGTTGTTCTATTTAGGTTAATTCTGTAGTCTAGACACCTAATCCAGTCCGACCTGTCTCTCTCTTCGCAGTGGCAAGACAGAAAACTGAGGATCAAGGAGTGTTCATTTTGGCATGTTGATTTGTTGTGTTCCTGTCACAAGGGCTATGATAAACTAGCGTGTTTTTTTCTCTCGTACATTCTGCTTCACTAAGAGTGGAGAAGCCATGTTGACACTTGTCTGAAACTAACCAATGGTTTGACAGGAATGCATGCATTTCAAGAGAGAGATGGAGATAAACACAGCAAAGTGTGTGTGTGTGCCATTTTTTTGGTGTTTAAAAGTTCACAAGTAATTAAGGGTACCTGTGTCAAATTAGGGCTTGTCCCTGTCTGATGACTTCATTCAGCGGTGCTTGTGGATTCACCAGTTCTATCCTCTTTAGGACTCTGTAGTTATAAAGTTTAGTTACAAAGAAACAACATAAGAGCTTACTGACTAAAACCTGCTGGTAAAGACAGGCAGAACAGGATGACTATAAATATACAAGCAAATGAACTAAACTAAATTGTATGAACACTGAACACTAAAACAGTACGGATGACATCCAAACCCCTGGAAACAGCAATGAAAGGCTCAAATCTGTCCAAAATTTTCATGAAAAGCCAATTATAAAAAATACTTTCCATAGCTAAAGCTCTAAAATATTGTGTCAGTACATATTACAATGCTTATTCAGTAAATCAGAAGTAACTGGAAAGGTCATGCAGATTCACTGATCAAAAGAGAAGGAAATCCATTATTTCATAGAAAGAAATAGAGTCATATATACAGTGGGTACGGAAAGTATTCAGACCCCCTTCAATTTTTCACTCTTAGTTATTTTGCAGCCATTTGCTAAAATCATTTAAATTCATTTTTTCCCTCATTAATGTACACACAGCACCCCATATTGACAGAAAAACACAGAATTGTTGACATTTTTGCAGATTTATTAAAAAAAAAAAACTGTAATATCCAAGTTTTTCATATCACAAGGTTTATGGCTGAATACTTTACGTACCCACTGTACCCATAGCAATGATGATGGTACAGACATTCTTGGGTGAACAATTTATTTAAGATTTTGCTAGATTTTTTTAAAGAACAGTGGGCTTTATTCATAAAACACAGGCAGAACAAATATCTGTCTGTGTAAATCACTCAGTCTTAAGTAAACTGTCATGTTTCATGAATAATGCTTACAAATACGGCCCAGGCACTATTCCCCCAAGCACAGGAAAGACCCTATATAAATATGAAAGGTATTATTATGACACAGTAGGAGGAGTAAACGTCACAGCTCTGGTTAATGCACAAGCGGGTCAGATAGATGCGCTTGGATTTTCCACTCATTTTCACCCTCATTGTGAGTGATCCCCGTAACCAAGGAGGTACATCAGGACAGTTATTCAGCATAGCTAATCTCCTAATCTGCGTCTGATGGCTGGAGGTTCTTTCATAGTCGGCACACCTCTGAAAGCATGACTTGTTTGCCACTCTATGGTTTTGAAGAACATATTTCATTACACAGGATCAGCCGCCAACAATGGAGTCCTATTATACAGGTAACAGTATGTGTGTGCATGTTTGTGTACGTGTGTGTGTATGCGTAGGTTGGCAGCCGGGCCGTATCCTCAAACCGCTAACACTCACAGCTGCAGGTTAATGCAATAACAACAAACACTCCACCCTCAGAACCACCAGCGTCACACAAGCTCTCTCTCTCTCTTCCAGATAACACAAGCGACAGCTCTGTCAGCCTCTTGAGAACCAGTTTCTGTGTACTCTGTGCGCAGCACAACAATAATCAGTGACATAAGAGCAATACAATATGAAGCGGTTCAGTAAAAATGACTTTGATTGTTGCCTTAACAGAATGATCTACAGCATCAAAGTCCACAACTAGAAACTGACAGCCTGAGAGTACATGCAGGGGCATACAGATGAGGCTCAGAGAGATAATGTGGAAAGTCTACGAAGAGCCGTTATTTTCACAATTGTAACTAAAAGTTTTTGTAATTTAAGGGGTTTGTTGCAACTGGGCCTTGGTCCCGACCAGAGTCTGGAACAGCGACCAGATTTAGAAAAATATTTCATATTTCATATTTTTCATATTTCTGTAACAAAACTACCAGTGTTTTTCCATAAATCTAATCAGGTGTAAAAACACATCTCCCTTTCTTTCTCTCTGCACAGCGATCACGTTACTACAATAAATGTTGTGTATTTTCTGCGCTGCAGCCCATGAGGTCTGGAGGGTTTGGAACATGCAGTCGATTCATATTACTATCATCTAACTCAGCGTTATTGGAGAGAGAAAGAGACAGAGAGGAGGACAGTGCCATATTTTACATATACAACTTTTCATAACCTCATTTATTTTCTGCACTCTAAATATTGGTTAATATTTTGTAAAGACTGTCACAATAACATCTCTAAAGCAAACACCCTTGCCACAATAATAATTCCTGTTAGATTTATGTATGTAACATAGAGAATCGTGTGATGGGTTATGCTAAAAAGTTGTATTAAAGGCTTACTTCACCCAATTTTGTCTTTAATTAATCACCCTCGTTTGTTCCAAACCCAGAAGACCTTCGTTCATCTTCGGAACACAAATTAAGATTTTTGATGACATCAGAGAGCCAACTGTCCCTCCATAGACAGCAACACCACTGAAATGATCCCAGGTCCAGAAACGTAGTAAAAACACAAGTAAAACAGTCCATGTGACATCAGTGGATCACCCTCATTTTTGCGATGCTACGTGAATATTTTTCGCGGAAAGAAAACAAAACTAACATACTTTACCCTTCTGCCGTGGCTTACGTCTTCCGCCATTTTAGAGAGTATCTTAACACACCGTATACGCAAGCTTTAACATATTTGATGTAATCAGCCTAGTTTTCATCCCATTGAAACATGCGGATGTGCGTAATCTGCAGCTGTTTGTGGCTAGAGGAAAGTATACGCTTATGCAGTAATGTTCTTTTAAATGGCGGAAAACAAAGAAGAATGGTTGAGTATATGATGTTATTTTTGTTTTCTTTGCGTAAAAAAAAGTATCCACATTTGTGGATCTGCAATAATTTCAGTTGTATTGCTGTCTATGGAGGGTCAGATGGCTCTCTGATATCATCAAAGCTATCTTAATTTGTGTTCCGAACATGAACAAAGTTCTTCTGGGTTTGGAACGACACAAGGGTGAGTAATTTATGACAGAATTCTTATTTTGGGGTGAACTAACCCTTTTATTTTTATGAAATTGAAAATTGAGACAAAGGCCGAGAATTAGCGTATGGTTCTGCAGATTTGGTGCGCTTCTGGTGTGTGCAAGTAAATAATTTGTGTATTAGTAGATGAAAAGAACTGTAACTAAACAATAAAAATGAAAGGTGTGTGTGTGTATAAATAAACTTAAAGGAAATAAAATAAAGAAAGAGAAAGTCAACCTTGGGAAAAATAAGGTAAGGTCAAACAAACGGGAAAAAGAAAAACTCTTTTAAAAAGGAAATAAAGAACAAACAAAGTTATATAAACAAAAAATGAAATAAAAAAGCCTAATGTTGACTCAGATTGACAGAGAGAAAGAGAGAAGGGTGGGGACACGTGTCTATAATGTTTTTGTTAAGGACAATAATAGCACTACACACCTCACACATACCTGGCATTGTTCCTGACACAGAGGACAAAGGATCATTATACTCAGCTGTCTTGTAATTAGAAGTGCACCTTTCTGTCTCTCTCTCTCTGTAAGAAATGTCTTACGTGGCCAATTTGGGGTCATAAATCACATAAAAGTATTCAAAACATAAAATATATAAGACAGTGCAACATTCTGGCACCCATTGCTTATGTGCATGCGTGTGTTCAAAGGTAATGTTTTGATGTGTAAGTGTTAGAGATAGAGCACATATCTATGGTCTCACCACACCTGGTTCTTGTGTACATATACGTCTGCTGCTGTCTGTGCATATATGTGCTTTTTAACTCTACAGAGCTCTCAGAAGGACTCGGGCGGCAGCAGGTGCCTGTGTGTATCACGGCAGGTTTTTCTCAAGCACTGCTGTCTGTCTCAGCAGAGTGACAGCAGGCAGAAGCTCACTCACACACTGATGAGAAGATAAACTCACAATGACGAGTACAACAGCCACATACTCCAGATAAGAAGGCAGTGGAGTCATGCTTCAGTGTTGTGGGGTGGAGGGGACTGAATGCGTTTACTGGTTGCAGCTATTAACATGCACCTTTGCAGAGACGCAAAATACAATGTGTGCTTATCTCAGTTCTAACACGACCCTTCAGCACAAATGTCAGTGTCAATGGGATGTAACCGAAAAGTCATGACCCCTCATCGTGGTCGACTCCTCACCAGACTAGTGGACACAGACGAGTAGGAGGAAGCAGTAACACATTAAATCATCACCTTCTGGTGATAATGTCAACCTCTCCCAGAATGACTAAAGTAATGACTGCATAAAAGAGATTCAGTAGTAGAAGATTCTTAATGTCAGTTTCAAGCTGTCTCAAACCTGCAAGAAAACAAATAAAGATATTTGTGAAAAGTCAGTGAGGTATATTTCTTTAAAGATAAAAATAAAACCTCTCCTTTTTCGTTAACTCTGCTTCAGTGCATTTTGTGTGCTTCTGTCCAGTAGTGTAAGCCAAGTGTTAATTAATGTGACAGTGTCTTATAAAAAGTTAGACTAAAAAAAAAAAGTTAAAATAAATCAACATTTCCTGCCGTGTTAGCTGTTTGCTAACTTCTCGCAGACTTAGCTGCCGATTTAGACCGCCACCTCGCCAAAATGCTGCCATTCAAGACATGTCAACAAAAAGACAAAATGACTGACAAGCAGACAACATATTTAAAAAGAAGTCGGTAAACGATAGCGTTCTGTTTCACTTTTTGATATTGTGTTGAGTCTAAGGCTGTCACACATGCTGAAAAAAAAACAGCATATGCAGTGAAGTTTCAGTTAAGGTGCATTTAGTAGTTTTGCTTCTGCGTATTTCTACGTTCTTAAAAACGCACAGCTTATTGCGGCCTCCACATCTTTACTGTTGTCTGTCTGAACCAAACTACTTTGGACAGATAACTAAATTGGAGAAGTGTTATATGACAAGAAAGTGTTTTTTGGCAGGCACCGAGTGACCTGACAGAAAGGATCGAATGGAGAAGAGAGGAGAGGATCCAGAGAAATCACATATTTTCAGGAAAGAGGAAGAGCAAAAAAGGAGGGATCAAATTCAGTCATGGGAAAGCCCATCACAAAACCTCAACACGAAAAACGAACGTCTTTTAGTTTCTTTCATGGTTACAGCCACTTTTACAATTCTGGACATGGATGCGATTTCTAGAGCCCCTTATTTACGAGAGAGAGCGAACAGGCAGAGAAGAAGAGCAGCATCACAGCATTCAGTAATTGCCATCTCCTGCTGAAAGAGACTAGTGTGAGAGAAGCTAGAGTTTCTTTTCTTTGGACGTTTAATGCACAGCTCTCATCCAAACTGCACTCTCTCCCTCCCTTCTCTTCTTTTAGCTCTTATCTGCAGTAATTGCTCTCATAGGTGAGTGGATACACAAGGTCCAGTGTGTATCTGTGTGTGTGTGTGTGGGGGTGTGATGTTTTGGGATAGGGAGGACAGAGGTGGGAGCAGACGGGTTCTTGTGCAGCTCTGGATCATGTGCATGTGCGTGTGCGTATGTGGGGGAGCAGTGTTATGGGATTTGGTTGACTCTGGCCGATTATGGTTGCTTTGTTTTGGCTGAATAGCAGCATTTTTGGAGGTTAACATGTGATTCCCCACAATAGTAGCTTTGCTAGATGCCAACTATAGAGGTTCCATCAGCCATTATAGAAATATATAAAACGCAAACTACTCTGGATTTAAAGGTTAACAGCATCCACATATACGCACAATCCCTCGGGTGTAGTAAAGTGACTAAAAACAGACTGAATGATGATAGAACCATATTCCACATAAACAATGAGAATTATTTAGACTGATAGCACATGTCAGATATATATTTACTTACTACGACACACACACACACACACACATACACTCCATGTGTTACTGCTTTACATATGATATTTCCAGGGGACTGGAAGACTAATGTTCTAAATGGAAGAGTAATATGAAGGTCTAGTGTAGTATTAATTCAGCAGTCATTCATCATACAGGCGGCCTGGTCCTGTCTTGGCTCCATGGGCCTTCACTAACTCATAATCCTAACAACAGGCCACAAGAGCTCAGTTCGCACACACACACACACACACACACACACACACACACACACACATACACCTCTAAATAGGTTCTCTAAATAAATCATTGCATAAGATACAGGATGGTCCAAATTTAGTCATCACTAAAATACCACAAATCGATTGACAGCACTATAAATATTGTGGCGGGAATCCCGAGAGAGAATCAGCGTCACCCTGGCAACACACTTCTTGCAACTGGAGCTACTCACCACGGACCAATCGGTCATGGCCTAAACCCTAATATAAGCCTGGATCAAGGACCTAACAAACGAGAACTATCTCCGATGGTGTGTGAACTTACCTGCTTTCTTTACCATTCCATTTAAGACTCACCGTGACCGATTGGCTCCCCACCGTACTGGAACCTTTCACCGAGGTGATCGCACTGCTCTGCACCCACCCACCCCTCCCTGGCCACAGTCACTAGGAACACAGAAGGAGAAGGATTCGCAGAGCACCATAATTACTATTAATTATGATTAATGGCGGATCCAAAATGGCGGACGCACCAGAGCGCGATTACAAAACAGCGGACATCACGCCGCTCCATCACACTACTGCTGCATTTGACAAGCCCAGCCAAGCAGCAGTTGAACATCCTGGATAAAGTCAAGTCACAGCTGATGTTCAGGAGCCACGTCCACCCACAGCAAAGTAAAGTTAAGTACACGTTTCACCAATTCTCACATTTCAAGTCGTTATCACAGATCTCCACATACCCTCGCTGATCTGCCAGAGCCACGTCACTCCTCATCTGATCATGAGTCACAGAACGTCTCCACTGCACAAGATGTCCGCCGACCCTGAGCCACTGCACAAGATGGGTTCCTCACCTGATCCTTCAGCCAAAGTGGAACTCACACTGCCACATTGAAGGTGTTGGTCAATGCCACAGATCCCCTGGAGGTTCCCCAGAGGTGTCGGTTCACACCGTAGATCATCTGGAGGTTCTGCCAATGACTGCACTAACCCCAGAGATATCGGTGGAAGCTGCAGTTTTATGTATTAACTGTTTCCTTGATTGTTTCAAAAGTCTGCCATTAGCTACAATATTCCACTGTAGCTAATTATCATTTCATACTAGTATACTAGTTATTATAAATACATATCAATCAAACATACTGAACATTCGTTTTTTGTGGTAAATTTTGCTGTCTGTCTTTTTTTGCAGCCAAATTCAACAAATTTTAAATAGCATTCAACACAGGAAGGCTGCTGGTCAGTTTATTATATAAGAACCGTACCGTACTATTGTTTGCTAACAGAGGACCAGGAGAAAATTGGTTTAAACATTTGTCATTTTGCATTTAAAAATAAGTAGTCTAAGTAAATTAATAAGTAAAATAAAACCATGGCAAGTCCCTTTGCCACTGCTCTTAATAACCTAAAATCAAAAAGTGCTGTGTTTTGGTGGTCGAGTGCCATGGAGAGACAACTTAACATCACACACTATCACAGTGTGTGTGTGCAGGCAGGAATGTAAGGGATTTGAGGGGGTGGAGTGTTTAGGAGGTTGTAGAGGAGTGGCATCAGACCCACACACCCTGAGATGAGCCAACCAACAGGGTTAGCTGAGGAGAACCAACCAACTCCATCAATCACACAAACGCTCACACGGATATGAACAACACACTACAATCGCTGTCAGAGAGAAATACACATGGAAACAAGTGAAGATGAGAGAGCACAATTGTAAGAGAGATGTTCTTTAACATGTGTTTGTGTTTGCTGTGTGTTTGTGGTATTATAATGTTGACAGTGAGAGATGGGGGATTATGGGAGTTTTCCTTCTCAACCTTCATAAATCAAGGAGAATAAAACATGGCACCACACTGCCAACCAAAGCCCTAAACCGTAATCTCACACATGCACGCACATAAACACACACACCACAGGGCGAATGAGTGCTAAGTGATGGAGCGATCAGTCTCTGCTGTATTACTCTCTCACACGTGAACATTCAAACAGCCACAAACACTCCTACTAGTATCTTATTTGTCCCTAAATACACAAACATCCAAGACGTGATCTCACAGCGGTAACAAGACCAGCTTCAGAAGGTCTGAGCCTATTGTCTTCATAATCCCCTAAATCTGCCGCACAGCAGCCAGTCAGACCTGATCTTTGTGTCTGGACTGATTCCAGTTTCAGACATTAACTGGAAACTCCATATGAATCAGCAAATTACATGACAATATTACATCAATGAGTAGTCATCTACACAGCAAGCACTGATTGGACAGAGGGTCGGTCGACAGCTCTTGTGTCTTGACGTAGATGCATGTTTGTGTGATGCATATGAAAAACAGCGATAGTTGCTGGAAAGGGGTGTGCGGAGAAGCCAGTAATTGTATACCAGTTTTCAGAGAAAACCGGATGTGAAAAAAATAAAAATAAAATACATCTCACTATATACTTGTATACCTACCAAAATAATAAACATTCCTTAGTGTGAAAGTATAAGCAGCATACTTAAGTATTTAAAAAAGCAGATGGATGATATATGTATAATGTAATATCTCAATGTTATTTTAACAAGCAGTATCACGGTAAGATACTTTTAAAAGTAATGCATTACAGTATTGTGTTATTCCCTAAAAAGTAATTAATTAGGTTATTTATTTATTTATTATGGAAAGTGACATGCTGCATTACTTTTGAGTAACATTTTAAATCTGGGCATGGCTCGCTTGTTTGTTTTTTACTATAAAAAGCTTTTTTTTTTTTTTTTTTTACAAATGTAAAAGCCCTTTCACACCAAAAGTGAAATGAGTTGGATAGCATGGCACAGTAGCAAAGACATTTGCCAATAAAATAGGATTCAGTTAATAAAAGATACTTGTCTTCTTTAACATGATACTTGTCTTAGGTTTGCGTAATATTCACATTTGACTGTTTTTGATTAATTTAAGGAATACTGAATCTGTTTTTGTGCAGTGAGATTAGTAAAAACATGTTCATATTTAGACTGGAACTACATTTTGGCAACACTGCAATTAATTAATTATTTGGAAAAGTAATTTCTTCTAGTATGTCCTTCTTAAAGGTGCCGTATGTAGGATTGACACCGAGTGGTTGAATGCATTGTGTTTATGCAGATCAGGCAACCTGGATGGCGAAACACTACTGACTTCGTGATTGGGAGATAGATGGA
>JAUMHP010000285.1:2255975-2273560 GCA_032361065.1 Enteromius trimaculatus
TGCAAGATTTTAAACCATGACGTCTTAGTGTATTACTGATAGTAGCCTTGGAAACGATGGTCCCAGCTCTCTTCACGGCATTGACCAGCTCCTCTCGTGTAGTTCTGGGCTGATTCTTCACCATTCTTAGCATCACTGATACCCCACGAGGAGAGATCTTCCGTGGCATCCTAGTCTGAGGGACATCGACAGTCATCATTAGTCTCTTCCATTTTCTGGCAATTGCTCCAACAGTTGTTCTTTTTCCACCAAGCTGCTTGACAATTGCCCCGTAGCTCTTTTCAGCTTTGTGAAGGTCTACATTTTTGTCTCTTGTGTCTTTTGACAGCTCTTTGGTTTTGCTACTTAGACTTTGGCTGATTGTGGGGTGCACAGGTGTCTTTATGACCGCTAATGACCTCAAACAGGTGCTACTAGTTTAATCATGAGTAGAGTGTAGCTGGACTATTTAAAAGCAAAATAACAGGTCTTTGAGGGTCAGAAATCTGGCTGCTAAAAAAATTATCAAGTACTTATTTGACACAGTAATTCCCAAATAAATTGTAAAAAAATCATACAATGTGATTTCCGGATTTCCTCTCACAGTGGAAATGCAAGTATGCTGAAAACTGTAAACCTCTCCAACTTATATTTAGATATACGTTTTAGGGAAAAAATAGTTTTATTCATGTCTTTACATTGTTTAGAGCATTAAATGGTAAACAAAAATGTTTAAAAATTAATACATTTTATTCATAAATTATGCCATCAGGACTTAATTTTAAAAATGACATGAAAGAACAAAAAAGGCAAAAACAACAGATTTTTTCAAATTGCCAATACATTTTTAGTTTTGTATAAAGATGATTCTCAACTATGTTACAACAAAATTGTAATATTAATGTGTTTTGAGGGCAACATGTAATGAAAAAACAATTGGTGTAAAAATTGACATGATTTTCATAATAATATATAATATTTCAATATTTAAAAATAATTAATTTCCTAATTCATGAGTTCTGTCTCCTAAATTGCGTAATAAACATGCTTTTAGTACCGGTGTCCTCATATGATGACATGCATGACACCAACATCCTGTTTCATAACAGAAAGTCATATTTTGATTTGAAACCCCATAATATTTTCCTGAGATGTTTATTTAAAACTTAGTTACAAAATATGATCATATTTCCATAAGAGTGTAACTAAATTAATTTCTGACATTTTTGAAGACCAAGAAGAGAGAGTGGTCATGGTGAAACATGGTAAAACTGTGGCTTGTATAGTCATGTATAGAGGTTATAATTTAATGTGACAATAACAATAAAAAAGTGTATTTCCGTGAGCCACACTATTTAACATACTTTAATATGTAAACATGTCTACACATTTTATGTTAAAACTTTGGACATTGTTGCTTGTAGGGATATAATGGACCTGAAAGAGTACTTGAACAGGATCAGGTTTACGGGCCAATATGACAAACCTGACCTGGACAATTTGTTCACCATCCACAAGCTGCATGTTATGAATATTCCATTTGAGAACCTCAGCCTCCATTCTGGTGAGAAGAACACTATGGACCTGCAAGTCATCTATGATAAAATAGTCAAGAGCAATCGGGGAGGCTGGTGTTGTGAAAACAACCTCTTATTCTCATGGGTCCTGAAGGAGATGGGATACAAATTCACCATACTAGGCTCCAAAGTGTTCAACTCACTGGAAGAGGATTTCCTCCCCACGGACTCTCATATCATCAATATGGTGGAGATTGATGGGAAGCAGTACATTACAGATGTGAGCTTTGGAGTGTCATACCAAATCTGGCATCCCTTAGAGTTGATCTCAGGTAAAGAACAACTACAGCCTCCAGGCACATTCTGCCTCACAAATAATGGGATGAAGTGGTTGTTGGTGAAGACTGGAAGAAAGCAATTGGTCAAAGATAAGGCATTAGCTAATTCCAGCCTCGTTGATAAAAGGCTCACCAAAACATTATACTCCTTCACATTAACACCCCGTGATGCAGATCATTTCCGAGAGATGTCAGATAGCCTGCAGACTAGTCCAGACTCTCTGTTCATGCTCAAATCCATTTGCTCCCTTCAGACGCCCACAGGCTTCAGAGCTCTGATTGGTCGGACATACAGTGAGGTCACATTCAAAGAGGACTCAGACTTGGTGGACATGAAAGAAATCCCAGACTGTGAGATAGAGGCTTTACTGAGGGAAAAATTTAACATGGTGTTAACTAAAAAATTCACACCCAAAAACAACAAAGCTGATTATTGCATCTAGTGCTAGCTCATCTATTAATTTTAGTAATCAGTGTGTTTTGCTTGAATATAAAAATGTTAATCTCTGAAGGCTTTCTGAGGGCTGTGAAGGCATGTCTCCATTTTAAGATTGCAAATGTCATTGGACAATGTGGAGGAATAGTTTTCCATTGCATTTGCTTAACATGTTGAATTTGTACATGTCCAATAAAGTCTGACTACATTGAAAATGACGTGATTAGCTTTATTCAGTAAACTGTGCTCATTTTTACCTTTGTCTACATGCTCTCATATTTCAAGCTCTCTCTATATTCTCTGCCATCTCTGCTATATTCTCTATATTCTCTGCCTTCTGCCTCACTCTGGGGCTAGTGATAAATGATAAAAAGATAAATGCTTAAATATCAGATCAAATTTGAAAGCCCTTTTTAATAATGATGACTTAAAAGAGAGGGAAAAACGAAATATAAAGTTTTGTGAGAAATTTTGTCTGTCTATGAACAAATAAATAATACCATTTCCATTTGTTGTGTTGAACTCATAAAGCACATGACTATAAAAGAGAAAGATGGGGAGATAATAACTTGTAGAATAAGAGAGAAACACACACACACACGTTTTTCTTTCGTGTAAACTTGAAAGTTTTTTTTTTTTTTTCCTCAAGAATAATACAATGGAGAATTTAATTATTAGGAAACTTAACGTTTTAAGCATGCAGATGTTGAATTATATATCCTAATTTTGCTTTCAACAATATCATTTTGGTACGAAATTTCCTTTGAACAGGAGGTGTAAAAAATCAACTTGAAAAAGTAATTAGCTACAGTTCTATTAAATTCTTGAAACAATTGTAACAAAACAATTTTATTTAATCAAGTGAACTTTGTGTCTTTGGAATTGGACTTTATAAGACAACTTGGAATTTATTTAAATAAATGGCGTCTCATTGCTGAATATATTTAGCTAAAACATCGAAGCATATAATAATCAAAATAATTGAACCTAGTTCTTTAAGATGACGTCCTTTTTTCAAGGAGCCAATGAGAAGAGAGCTTACGCGATTGGATGGCGCACGCTGCGTATGTTTGCAGGCCTACACTCACCGACTACAGCACTTTGGGGGAAGAGCAATGAATTCATTAGAACAAGCCGAAGGTATTTTTTTAATAGATCGATTATCGGTTTAGTGTTCTCATCTCCAAGTTTCAATTTCCAAATATTAGCGCAGCGTCCATGTGTTTGTTATGACAAGTTAGGTGTATGGTGTTGAAACAGGGCTGCTAGCATCTGAGCTAAGATTCTAAGATTCATCCTTCAGATGTTAAAAGCGTGATTTATTTTGCTGACGTTCACTGCAGCAACATTATGAACGTAAGTATATGAAGCGAAATCTCGCAAGACTGGTGCCTCAACAAGGAGTGCAGCTCCACTGTCAGTGTAAAACCCAGTCTTGGCTTTTAAACATCGTGTTGGCCAATCATAATGCCATCATATCTGTCACTGACGTATAATACATGCAAAGTAGTGCACGTTTTCCCGAAAATATAAAAGCTACATCTGCATTGATATGCCTGGTACAGCTATTTCTGACCCTATAAGCTTCATTGTGCGTTTTTCAGTTGTTAAACATGGCGGTATAGTGTCTTAAAGGGATAATTCGTCGCTGACAGCATGGTCTTTCATTAAAACTTGGCAGTTTATAATACAGATTTTTTTTTTTTTTAAAGAGTACATGACTGAAACCGACGAAAATGTTTATGGAGTACACTTTTGCTAGAAATGTAAGAAAACTCCAACACCCATAATGCCCTGGGTTTGAGGTAACTATCCACGGTCGGGAATGCAAAAATGCAGAAGTACCATCTGTAGTTTTAATAAAAGCCCTGCAGTTGTCAGAAAATGTCCTTAGCAGATAAATAAATTGGGAGATCTGGGGGAACGCATTGTTCATTTATATGTACTACTAACACTCTATTGATACAAAGCTGTATTTAACTTGTCCTTTAAGTGGAGGTTCAGTTCTTTGTAAATAAAAACTAAAATGTGTTAGAATTAGAAAACCTCACTGTCAGTCCTGTCTGAAACGGTTGTTTTGCTTCTCTGCAGACCTAAAGGCTTTTGAGAGGAGATTGACGGAGTATGTGTCTTGTTTGCAGCCGGCTACAGGTCGTTGGCGCAGTAAGTCGGTCCAGCTTGTCGGGTCAGATCTTTACTGAATCTGTTTAAAAAAACCTAGATCCCTCTTGGCTGGTGTCTGAACTAAGATCTATGCATGCTTTTCAAGTGTTCATAACATAATAATCAACACAGACTGAAATGGTGCATATTGTGCCTTACACTGGTTTTAATTCATGAATTCTGCCTTATTGTTGCAGTGATTCTGATCGTGGTGTCCGTGTGCACAGCCACAGGCGCCTGGAACTGGTTGATAGATCCAGACACTCAGAAAGTATGTAATATTTAGAGGTGCCAGATTAGCATTAAAAACCACATTTTGCCTGTCTACCGTTATAGTTGTTTATCTGTCATCTCTTGTCTTTCCACAGGTTTCTTTCTTCTCATCTTTATGGAATCATCCATTTTTCACCATCAGCTGTGTGACTCTGATTGGCCTTTTCTTTGCTGGAATACACAAACGAGTAGTTGCACCGTCTATGTATCCTTTTTAAAACAGGAAATTTGTATTGTCTTCATTGTGTTCATCCAATCTATTGACAATCACACAACTGCAAATGATCAGTGGCAACTAAATCTCTCCTTAACCACTTGCAGTATTGCAGCACGCTGTAGGACAGTACTAGCGGAATATAACATGTCCTGTGATGATGTGAGTACTTGAATTGCCAGTTGTGTTCTCTCAGCTTCACTGCTTGATGAATGCAAAGTAACTTTTCTTGTGCAAACATTTGTATTTTTCCCTCTTATATACTAGACGGGGAAACTAATCCTGAAACCACGGCCTCATATTCAGTAGCACCTTGAAGAGACAGAAGTAGAGAGTATTTCATATCATATTGTTCATCAAGATTGCACATAGGCCTCAATGGCGGGAGTTTATCCAAAGTGTTTGAAGGTCGACCTCCCAAATAGGCCTCTAACTTCCCTCTGCAGTTTATGAAGAAGCAATGGGAGCTTGAAAGGAACTGCCCATTTTGAAGAAAGAACATTGAAAGAACAAGAACATGTTTCTTCTATTTTTAGATAGCAATACATATTTCTGTTGAAACGTTTTATTCGATTGTGGGTTTTGAAATCCTCATTTGTAAAGCTGTTATCCTATTTTAGATGCATACGGTGTATGCATTTTTAAGTAAATGGCGGAACACGTAATAAATATTGAAGTGTAGATATTTGTTCAACGTAAGCTGACCTTTGTATAGGAAGGCAACGTTTGTAGAATGTTAATGCCTATGACATGATGCGCTGCTTTTTGTTGTTTTTAAAAGTACTTTTATTCGACCAAAGGCTGCACTAGATGTTTAACATATAAGGGAAACAGGCAAATGCATCTTAAATGAGTGTCATATTTGGTTAAGATTTTATTAACTTTCACTCCAGAGTCAAAGTCTACAAGAAAATCTTTAAATGAGCTGTGATGGCAATAATAAAAATTGTTTGTTGTACTGTGTTTGTTGCTATTTATTATTATTATTAATGTCTCTTAACCTGAAAACCTGTTAACAAGACACACTATGTGTCTGTTCATCAAATTCAAACAGCCCAAATAGCATAGCATGGTAGTAATACATAGGTCACAGCGGGTTCTGTTACACTGAATTTCGAACAGACACAAAATCGCTTTGTTTTGAGTAAAGACCTCTTCAAAGTGGGTTTTTTTAATTATTATTCAATCATACTATAATATTCTAATACATCAAATACAAAATAATTTGAATCACTTTCCAATGCTAGGGGGAATATAAACAACACAGAAAAACATTGAATTGAAAAACACAAGCTTGTACAGTTCTAACAGCTTTTTTTTTTTTTTGAGGCCAGTATAGACTCAATATATGGCTTCACTTCATTTTTAAAAGCTATAAAACAAAGATTTTCTTCCTGAAAATGTACATTTATGAATATGAAATTTGGCCATGAAAATTAAAAAAAGTTTAAAAAAAAAAGAAGAAAAAAAGGTCTGTTTATCTGCGATCTTCAAAGTGATTTGAATTAGTTCTGTGGAAGTTGCGTCATCACGTCTTCCTAGTGATTACAAAACGATTCGAAAATCCACATTTATGCACATATTTATGTATAATAATAACAATAGTAATAAAGGTTTATAAAATTGATAGTAACATTAGATGTTTTATTGCAATTTCGTGTTTTCTAACCAGGATAGTACTAATTAAAAAAAATTAAAAACTTAACAAAATGCAATTCCACACCGAGTCAATCGTTTTTACACTATCGGTAAACAAAGTCAGTATTATTAGTCTTACCGCTTCAAATGCTCTATCCGCACATTGAGAATCATTTTGAGTTCATCAGTCAGAAGCTCTCGGACCCATTCAGTCAGAGCAAATGCTGATTCAGACCGGTGAACCGGTTCAATTAATACATTGAAAAGATCCGAGTCAAACGAGAAATTGGTTCGCGAATCGGACATCGCAGAGCGCCGCACACGGCCACCGTACTTGTTGTAAACATGGCGTCTGACGAAGATAGCGATGAGGATTTCGTGACTTATGGAACTCCTTTAGAGCCTCTGGAAGAAGGTACACAAATATGTGCAATGAAGCTGTCAGTTGTGTGAATTTGCATGGGTTTGATACGTAAAAGCTGGGAATGTTTTAATAAAAATACAGGCGTAGAAAGCGCACACCTCTCTACGCAAATCCACGGTGTTCATATAACGTTGTGTTTATTTCAGATGAACCCATCAGAAAGCCGGTTCCTGTGCACGAACAGACGGTTAAAGATGAGAAGGGCCGTTACAAGAGATTTCACGGTGCTTTCACTGGTGGCTTCTCCGCGGGTTACTTCAACACAGTCGGATCTAAAGAAGGTCAGTGACAGCCTTTCTCAGCACGTTATACCGAGGCTTTCAATTCGCATCAGTTTAACTGTTCTAACGTTCTTTAGGCTGGACTCCATCAACATTTGTATCATCTCGACAGCAAAAGGCTGATAGGCAGAATGTCAGACCAGAGGACTTTATGGATGACGAGGTTTGTGTGTAGATCTAAACTGTGCTTTCTATGAAGTTAATGACATTTTGTGTCTAATAAAGAATATGTTTACTTGAAGGATTTTAGTGAGCATGGTATTGCCCCTCGAGAGATTATCACTACAGATGATTTTGCATCGGAAAGGAAGGATCAGTTAAAGGACAAGGCGCGAGCGGTCAGCTCTCTTGCTGCTCTGATACCTGGAGACACTGGACTGCTGGAGGAGCTTATTGCCCCTGCAAGGTACTCATCCCTCTCTAACTAATGTGATCTAACTAAAATGTAGTTGTGAACTAAGGTTTTGCATTGCTTTGTGCAATTCCAGGTCATCCATTGGTGTGGAGCTGCTGAGAAAAATGGGCTGGAAAGATGGCCAGGGAGTCGGACCAAGACTGAAGAGAAAGCAACGCAAGCAAAACACTGGTAAAGAGACAAGATGACGTTAATGTTTTGTTTTTAGACTAGTGCCATTTTAGGTTTGGAAAAGCTCCATGTTAGCATTTACTCCTTCTCGTCTTTCAGATGCGCTTAAATTTTATGGCTGTGCGTTGCCACCCAATGGATCAGAGGAGTCCGAGGTGGGCATTGTTTATGGTGGATATTCGTATGCAAACTATGTGATTATAATGTGAAAAACAGAAAAACTTTTTTTTAGTCAGACTGAAAAACATATATACTTTTTAATTTTTTCTTTAAGGAGGATGATGATGAATTCGCTCCGGAGAATGTGACCTTTGCCCCCAAAGATGTGGTCCCAGTGGACTTCACCCCTAAAGTTGACTCCCATGGTCTGGGTTACCGAGGGCTCAACCCACTTCAGGCCTTGGGTGGCGGATCAGAATCAGCACACATAAACCTCTTCACGGTTCAGTCTGACAGAACAAGCAGCTTATTTGGAGACAGGAATTCAGGACAGAAGCGCAGGGGTGGGATTGGAGGACAGGTAAGGCCAAAGTACAATCAGTAAGGACTAAAAAATGTATTTGCACACCTCCTGTTAGAAGATACATGTTGACATTAGTGTATACATATGTGTAGGCTTTTGGTGTTGGTGCAATGGAGAACGAAGATGCCGATATTTATCACAAAGACTCCATGTCCAACTATGATACTGTTCTGGGAGGAGAAGAACCAGGGGATGGACTGTATGGATGGACAGCTCCCCAGCAGTACATCAAGAAGAAGAACGGTGGGTGAAAGGTTCTTATAATGTCATGACACTTCCCATGTCAGAACAGAATACCATTTGAGTGTTTTAGCAGGAGAAATGGATTCTCCATGACAAATGTGTTTTTTGTTGTTTTAGACTCTAAAAGAGATGTGGTATATTCGGGCAGGATTCTGGATGGGTTTACATTGGCCTCCCAAGTCACAGAGATTAAAACGGTAAAATACTCAAGGGCCGTACTTCTGTCTTTGAGTTGTTTTATTTAGCTTATTTGCTGTAAATAAGTTGTGCTGTTAAAATGGTCTGATTTGTTTTGTTTTCTAGGTCTATCCTCCCCCTAATTTGCCCCGTGATTTTCGGCCCGTACATTACTTCCGTCCTGTGATTGATTTATCCACTGTCAGCCCCATTGTTGCCCAGGCACTGCAGGCTTCACGTGGACACCTATCACAGGAAGCACCGCAGCAGGGCCGTCACAGCTTAGACTCTTCTCAGAGACGTGACATGCTGGGGGAAACATCTCTGCAGGGTAATAATGTCCCCTGTGTATATATTGAGGGTTTTTTAAACTGTAAATTACAACTTTGTAATTGTATATCATCACAGCCGTATTCTGATGTAATCAGTCACAATTTGTGTTTTGTGTTTCTCTCTTTTGGCTGATGATGTATCACTCGGAAAGAGTGGAAGTAGGTGGAGAGAGAGTTTATAAACACAAATTTACAAAAAAGACTTACTGTACTTATCACTGTGTTGCAAACCACAATTCATTTTACTAAATCCAAAAAGGTGACAGACTGGCAAACCAACCTATTTGACAGTGGCACACTTTTATCCATCTTCGGCTCCAGTGTGATTTTGTTCAGAAGTAGTAGTTAGACACAGTTCTCATCTTTGTTTCCTCTATTCCTTAAAAAACAATCTATTCCAAAAAATATGTAGAACAAAATCAGGGTCTCTTTGCTATTAACCATTGTTTTGAATCTTAAAAAAAAGAAGAATTTGAATGAGAGAATTATTACCTAAAAATGTATTATGGGCTATTTTTAACCCAAACTTTATTTTGTAGGCCCAAGCTCTGTGTTTGAGCTGCTTGAAAGTAAGGACAGAGAGCGGCTGAATGAGATCCGCAGAGCAGCCAAGGAGCGGAGTAAGTCCGTGGCAAACCTTTCCTCAGCTGAAGATCGAGCTGCCGTTGTGGCTTCGGCTAAGGCTGCCGCTCTACAGGCCCTGTCCAGCCGTTTCCAGTCAAACACCCCACAGCCCGATTCTCTAACCTCTCCAGCCAAAACTCAGGCTGCCTCTGAAACCCAGATGGCTTTGATGGCTTGGTCTGGTCCCACTGCAGATGCTTGCAAAACCTTTAAACCTTTTGCAAAGAATCCCGAGAAACAGGCTCGCTATGATCTGTACATCAACAATCTCAAAAAGGGCGATAAAGGTGAATTGGATCAGATATGTTTGGTGTGATTTATCCTAAACTTTGTTAACTTTGGTTTAGCTAAAAATTCCGATTTCCACTCTGTGTAGATGCTCTGGAGTCGAGCCTGGACTCTGCTATGACGGAGTGGGAGAGAGGGAGAGAAAGGGAGGAGTTTGTGCGTGCTGCAGTACTCTATAAGCCCAGCAACTCTTCTCTCTCCTCACGATTCACACGTGGCAAAAATGAGGATGATACAGACGGTGTTGAGGTCACACGGGATCAAGAGGTAAAGAGTTACCTTCCGTCCAATCAGTTAACTTTTTACTTTAACATTTAGTATTAAGTTCAGGACATTTGCTTGGTTAAAATGGAAATAAAAGGTGCTTGTGGTACAAGAATAGTCAGCTGTTTATTATAATTGCATTTTAATATTCACTTTTGATTTTAGAATGATGTGGATGACAAACAGGCCGCTGTGAAGATGAAGATGTTTGGAAAGCTGACCAGAGACTCGTTTGAGTGGCACCCTGATAAACTGTTGTGTAAAAGGTTCAACATTCCAGACCCCTATCCAGGGTAAGACATGCTATATCGGAAAATTGTTCTTTATTTTAAGTATATTAAGGAAAAAGCAAAACAACATTGGTAATTTGCACTAATTGAAAGGAGTACACAATATAATTGTAATGATTTTCAGGCTTTAAAGAAAATACAAGAACTCTTAAAGCAACGTGTGTTGTTTAGTTTCTTTTTTGTACTTCCATCAACTTTTAAATAAGATCCAAATTTGAAATGTAATTTTATTAAAATGTAGTACATTGAAATTAAATGCTTAGATGTGTTTATTGTGCATTTTATTTTCATGCTAACAAGATTGTAGTAAAATTAAATAAAAATAGAACTATAATTTTTATTGCGTTTTTTATTGACATAGGGGATTTGTTACTGTAAATTGTATTTCACAGTAATTTTATTTGTATATTTCTATAAAGAATTTTATTTTTGTTAGTATTTTGTGGCAATCTGTAAATTAAAAATGTATCTGGATTTTTCTTGTTCTAAAAATGTATTTAAAAACTAAAAGTAAATGGTTTTTTTTTTCTTTCCATTTTTCTGTCTGGCTTGTGCAGGTCCAGTACTGTGGGAATGCCTAAAATAAAGAGAGATAAGTACTCGGTCTTTAATTTTCTGACAATACCGGATAGCAGCCAGGCCCAGAGTGCTTCCAAACCTCCCAGCTCCAGCACAACCCTTCCCAATTCAGCTCCAGAAGTCAATAAGAAATCCAGATGGGACATAGCAGGGCAGGCATCTGAACCTAAAGACCCACTTAGTGCCTTCCTCAGTGAAACTCGCAGTGAGGTTTCAGCGGCAAAGCAAACCGAAGCTGGGGCCAAGAACCAGACCGATTTACATGCTTCTGGCAATCCAGAGGTGCCAGTGGATACTTGACTGCATTTATTCACAGAAATACATTTAACGCTACAGTATTTTTAATTCAGTACTGTATATAACATTATGCAGGTAAAAGTGTCCCAGTCCGATGAGAAGCAGACTGAGCCAAAGACTGAGGAGGAGGAGAAGGAAGAGGATGAAGAAGAAGTGAGGCCTCCTATGGATCTCTTTAAAGCCATCTTTGCCAGCTCGTCGGATGAGAAGAGCTCATCATCTGAAGAAGAAGATAGCGAGGAAGAAGAGGTGGCCCCTTCAACATCTGAACCAATCCAGAGTAGTGCAGATACACTCAACCCACCCGTCTCAGCTCCGATCCAGCATCCTGCTCCTGACATCAGCAAAGTGCCAGGTATAATCTAAAGATGAGCAGCTCCACAAAAATCTCTTTCATTGATTCAGATGTCATTGTTAATTTGTCATAATCATTTATTGGCTGTTTTCTCTTCCCCTCAGATTTAAAGCATCTTACAGTTCAGAGCAAGCCATCTGCTGAAACAACTACAGCACAAAATACTCAGTCCTCCTCACACAGTGCTCCTGAGACATCACAAGGCCTGGATGAAGAGGAGTTTGGCCCCAGACTGCCACCTCCTGGTCAGTCACTGTAATCTCTGCAGTAATAGTAACTTGCAAGAATTGATTTCAGCTAAAGCCTGCAATACACTACATGATTTTTGCTCCAAATTTGTGCCACTCTTTGCTAAGTGGGTAGTGTAGTGTATTCCAACCTTTTAATCACACGAGACACTGTTTCTTTAATACCTGAGACTTCTGAATATACAGGTGCAGTTATATTAGTTATTACTTTTTCCTCTTTCACCCAGGACTATTATATGAACATGACGTTTTACATTGTGTTTCTCGTTACCAGGGTTTATCCCATCTGCGCACTCACCGCACCTGAAGAAACAAAAGAAGAAAGACAAAGAAAAACACAAAGCCAAGAAACACAAAAAAGAGAAAAAGGTGGTTTCTTCTGGAGCAGCTGTGAGTGCCAGGCATCTGTGTAAAATTAGAAATTACGTTTAATTTAACTTATCTTCTTTTTCAGAAGAAAAAGAACAAGAAACATAAGCATAAAGGAAAACCGAAGAAGAGGGTAGATGAGTCTAATAGCAGCTCAGACGACACAGACTCCAACAGTGAAGATGAAGATAGAGATGTGTCTACTAGTGAACTGCTCCAGAGGTCAGAGCTCATATTTGAAATCATAAAGCGTTTTGTAAATAAGGTTATGTTGGTAAACATATTAATATTTTATGTTTTAACTATGATTATTTCTCTTTCTCACTGGCTTAGGCTAAAAAACATCAGGAACAAGAGATGAAATGTGTCTAAAGAACAGAGAGTGAAGATTTTGTCCTACAGAAACTTCAAGATGAATACTAATTTTTTGTGTGTGTGTATGTGTGTGTGCGCGCACGTGTCTCTTGGTGCATTTAAGTGTACCTAATGGCGAATGTGTTATGATTGCAGATATCTTTTAATAATAAATTCATAGAAAATGAAACGAGTGATTGTTATAATAAAATGTCAACCAGCTGTACTCTAATTTACGACGGAGCTTTAGTGACACCAAAAAAAAAAAAAAAAATCTAAAACTACGAGATTAAAGTCGAAACTACGAGAATAAAGTCGTAATATTACGAGAATAAAGTCGTAATGTTACGAGATTAAAGTCGTAATGTTACGAGATTAAAGTCGAAACTACGAGAAAAAAAACGTAATGTTCCGAGATTAAAGTCGTAATGTTACGAGATTAAAGTCGAAATATAATATTTAGTATAGTATGTGCAATTGTAAATGACCCGGATTGAGAGAAGGCCACCAGATATAGGCATATATGACTTTTATATCTTGCTGTACATTCGAAACGAAGTTTTATAACAAAAGAAACAAAGTAGAACATTATTGTGATTGCTGGGTGTCTGGCATGCTACGAATATCTATAATACAGCGATCATTTTAGTAAAGAGCTTGAGCTACACATTACTGTAAGGCACTATTTGTGTTTCGCTATAAAACTGAAAGCTGAGACTGTTATAAAATTACTATGGACTAATCTTATTGCTATTGGGTGGCGCACTAAAACGAATCCAATGGAAGACATGAAATATTATTTCCATATGCTTATTGTCCCCGCAAATATTACACATGACATCATTTCTGCTAATAATCCCACATAAATGTCTTTTAATAATAAGGGTTAAATAAGAGAGCTTCAGCGTGTGTGAGCTGATCAAAAGCGCTTTAATAAATATATTCTTGATATTACGCGGTTTCCGCGAGTTCTTAGATCTCATCCCGGTAACATCAAGTAGCCGCTCGGACGGACGCAACAATATTCAAACGTGCTTATATCTGGTGTCCTTCTCTCAATCCGGGTCATTTACAAGTGCACTTAATATTATATTTCGACTTTATTCTCGTAGTATTTCGACTTTAATCTCGTAACATTACGACTTTATTCTCGTAGTTTCGACTTTAATCTCGTAACATTACGACTTTATTCCCCTAGTTTTAGATTTATTTTTTTTGGTGTCACTAAAGCTCCGTCGTACTAATTCTATGCCGTTTCATTAATTAAAAATTTGCTGGCAGCTTAGGTGTCGTAAGTGAAGCAGATAAAATATTCCAGATAAATTTATTCCCCACCTGACCTCACCCAGATGTTAACCGTCTAACATCTGTCTCGGCTGCTAGAAAAAGGACAGACATAGTGCAGACATACATACATGAAACATAACAAATAATGAGTTAACCTTTCGTACTTCGCCAACATACCGTACTTCGTTGTGGGTGTATATATACATCAAGCAAGGACCAATCACGCAGCGGCGCCGTGGCTTAGTTGGTTAAAGCGCCTGTCTAGTAAACAGGAGATCCTGGGTTCGAATCCCAGCGGTGCCTTTTGTACCGCACAAGCACAACTAAACTTTTAAGTACACAACACAAAATCAAACAGCAATATATTAAAACATTGCATTAAAATTGAACTAATGATACTGGGAATGTATTGCAAATAACATTCTAGTCGTACGTACGTTATATAAACTAAGAAAAACATTAGAATTTTTTTTTAAACCAGTAACGTTAGGTGCAGAAATCTCTCAAATGATTCGTAACACGATATTGTATAAGCATGAAGATAATAAAATGGTGCAGGCGCAATGATTTCCAGCGATGCATCCCTCCGTCCACAAGAGTGCAGGCTTTCCCTGCCAGCTGGTAACTCAGAAAAAACATGAAAACAAACCAACGCAAATTCTATGAAAAAAAACAAAAAAAACAACTATATGCATGAATCCATTATGACATCTTACACGAATGCATCCGGACTTTTGTATTAAGATGTTGCATTTAAGTACAACATTGGCGTGTACTTCGGCATCATATTCTATTAGTGTTTTGAATAATGATCTCAGATGCGCTTCAGTAGTCTTCGATGGACAGATGAAGACCACTGAGCTGCATTGCCGATATTACTTCACCATACATCTATAATTGGGACACTGTGGAACTGTGGAAGTATTGGAACGATATTATTACTCGTCAAGATATATTGCGACAAGAAAAAGATGATTAATAAGTAAATATAAAAGGCTTAGTGATCGCCCCAAGAAGAGCTCTTGACTGATGAAGAATCATTGTGTGCCCTGTGCTGCTGTCCCCACTGAACCTCCAATCCCGTCTCTCCTCTGAAGGTCTCTCTGCCTTTCTTCAGACCGCGCGATGAGCCTCAGAAAGAGGGAGAGACGCTGCTTTTGATGCTCGAGCAAGACGCTAACCGGAGCGCAAGCAAAAACCGTTTGGATTCGGAGGAAATGAGCTGAGCTGTGAGCGAGAAGAAGATGCGGGTGATGATGATTGAGAGGGTCGGGGCGATTCGGCTTTACCTTATGAAATGGATTTGTCTACGCTGGGCTTGGGTTTGTGTGGGTAAGTAGACTTCTTAAGGATTGTGATATTATATTTGTCATGTATTTAATTGAACAAAAAGGTGCACGGTTGGTTAAAATCAGAGCAGTCAAGCTCTAGCTCACTTTTTATTGCATAAAACCCCCCAAGTGTCAGAATTATATTAAATATTTCATTAATATTTAGGCAGGTGATTACAGGTTGAAGTGTATGCGAATGGCAGCGATGACAAAGAAAGGTTAAGCGGCGCACGCAGGTTTTGCAGCATCCAGAGAACCGAGGACAGATCCGCGCTTGGCTTGTTGCCATGGCAGTTATAAACACGGAGGAATCGGTCTGGTCTCCTCCGAGAGAGACCGACTGCTGTTCTTATATATATATAAAAAAAGTGCATTATTGTGCAACCTTTCGCGGGTATAAAAAAAAATCTAATTTAGTTACGTGCAATTTTGCAAATGTAAACATTACGTATACTACTTAAGCCAACAAATTAAGCTAAACTATTTCGCTGGTTTAACTAGGCTGGTCTATTAATCGGTCTATTAAGTGTTTGGGACACTTTTCAGTCAGACTGGTAGCGCACCTAAACCTACTGAGCACCAGCATCTTCCAGGCTTGGAGACCAGCTTGTAAATCAGTCCAAAAATATCTGGGTACTATATTAATATCTGATAAACTGTACTTTTTTGGACTTCCTCAACATTCTGTGCATTGGTTTGAGCATAAAATCTGTGTTCACAACTAGACAGCAATGCTTTCACTGTCTGCCAAGCATTGGGCGTCTGATCTCACCCATAATCTATTCCTAGATAGCACTCTAGGCTTGTTTGAGTAACACATGATCTGTTGAGGTCAGCTAAATGCTCAACAAACAACTGCAGATAAAAGAGAGTGAGAAAGAGACCCCTGCTTTAACTCTCATCTCATATCAGAGAAAGAAGCATGGAATGGAAAGGAATGGCAGTGGTATATTGGAGGTGGTATCCAGTGAAGGGGTGGTGACAAAAGAGGGTTTGGTTGGGGGTGGGGGCATGTTGATAGTACCAATAACACCTAGAGCTCTTCATCTCTCTCACACACACACACACACAGACAAAGGGACCTTCTTCTCTGTCTCTTCAACACTCTCACACACCCAAATGCAAGCCTTTCCCTTTGACTACGAATATACTATGTTCCCTACTAAATGTGAGCTTGAATCACTGATATGAACAAAGTGTTTCCCTTTAGAGGATGTTCTATCTGAGTTGTTGTTTTGCAGTAGCTCTGAAATTAAAAACAACAAAGCTGGATATCTCAATAGCAACAAAATGTTCTTTTTTTGTGTTTTTAGGTGATTTGGTAAGATTTATGTTAGGGAAGTAACAAAGCAGACACCAAAATAATACAGGTGGGACTGCTTTGAGTGCAGGTTATTTAAGCCTGACTGCCTTATTTTCTTCGGTGTAAAATTCAATATGTTGTCTACCCCGATTACGATTATAATGTGTGCTGTATCTGGGGAAGTAAGAGAATGTCAGTGAGCCTTAACACTTAACATCATAAAATGATTTGTTGCTCATATGCTTGGATTCCCCTGATGTCCGTCCTGTTCTCTCACGCAGAGAACAGGGTATTATTAGCCTCTTCCTTTCAGGTTTGCCTAAGGCATTTAGACGCTCCTAGACATCATCATATTATATGTAGAGTAAAAGCAGTCTCTGGATGTGTGAGAGATGTGTGATCATCTTGGAGGGTAATAAGTGAGTGTTGAGGATGGAGCTGAGGAGCATCACAAGTTGTTTTGGCATCTGTATTATCACAAAAATATCAGGGAATTTTATAATTGGGATTTCTAGTTCTTAAAAAGCCATTGAACTATTAAAAATATTTTCTTTTTTCAGCTCTAAATGTATTATATATTTTTATATAAATTATTATTTAAAACCCTAATCACTAAGGTCATGCAGAATAAGGCATTAATATGTGTTATTAATAAGTACTGATAAATGGCTAATATTCTAATGGATAATATGCATGCCAATTATGCAACTAGTTACGAGATCCTAAATAAAGTGTTACCATATTTGTAAAAATCCACTAATATTGGTACCACCCTTGGTAAAAAGGTGGCTTCACTAATTTGTGAAGCTCAATTATCCTTTGCAGCTCATCATACTATTATTTGTTGATGATTAAGGGATTTGGGGCTTTGA
>JAUMHP010000285.1:2292334-2316062 GCA_032361065.1 Enteromius trimaculatus
TTTTACCCTAAAAGTTTGTACTTCAACCTAATTATATGCTTTTGTCTTTACAACTCCAAGTCAACAAAACCAGCAATGATTTCTTCCAATAATGCATTAGTGTTTCTCCAGGTGACATGCCAAAGGCCACTAAAATCAAACGTTGTGCATCTATCTGGGAAGGAATGCATATTTTGTGATATAACCAATAAAAGTCATTCACCCAAATGTCAGATCTAATCTGCTGTAGGCAAATGTTTAGCTAAGTCACACAAGATATTTGCTGAAGTATTTGTTGTGTGTATTTAGTGTTAATCTGTTATGTGTGACTTAATACAACAACAATCCAACAAGATCATGAATTATTCTTTATTTTCATTATATTTCATTTAATATCATCAAAGCAACATCTTAATTACTAATAATCTCATAAAACAATATGTTTATGTCCCATGTGTAACTATTTTGATCTAATAAGCTTTAAATACATTTGTAGAGGTTATTTGGGTAGCAGTTAAAGCAGTGAAATCCCCCTTCTTGTGGAAAACTACATTAGACAACGATCTCAGTTTGCCCTTCAGTCCCTTTCGAATATTTATGGTGCATTAACATCATTTCTGTGCCTGATACTTTTTCAGAGAGGAATGACCAGTGGAATGTTAATCACTGCAACCTGATCTATCTATAGCCTTTGACTTACTGCATAACCCTCTCGGTTTCATACTGACAGAAATGTATTTTTAACCCACAGATATGCTTGAAACAAATAGCCATGTGTTAGTGTGAAATAAATATTCCTTTCTCAACTGTGTTATTTCTCACGTGTGTTTGTTTGATCTCCGAGATTTGACCAATCTATTTATAGAATTGGTCAGACTTGATAGATGACACGCAGATGAGCAATATCAGAAAGTGACAGATATCCAGACCAACAGCACCTCCAACAAACACCAGCAAATGAACACACATCAGAGAAAGACAGAGAGCAAGAATGGAAAACAAAATGGATCACAGCATATTAAAGTCATCTTTCTTTTACCTTGTATTTCTCCCTGTCATCTTCAAAATAAATAGTGTCTTATTGCATAACATGTGACATATTAATGTGTTCTGTGTGGTTTTTGGTGAAGGCCGTGGTCTTATTATAGTTTGTATAATCAGAATGTACGAGTCCAGTGTCTGTCTGCTTGGCAGCCTTGAAAATGGCACAAGATACCAGCGAACTGCAATGCATCACTGATGAGCTTCTTACATAATCCCGCTGATAAAAAAAAAAAAAAAAAACTCCCACCTGCTAGATATTGCCCTGCCAGAGCTAAAAATGATTTTACTGGCTCGCTCTTCTTGGAGGTGTTTGTGTGAATGAATTAGAGAATGCATACACGTCCCATGACAAATGTATTTTGTCTGTTTCTGTCCTTATTTCAGCAGGACTGAGGGAAAGATTTGATCTGATCTCACTGATAACCGGCTTATTTGATTAGGGTCAAATAAATGAAAAGAATGGCCTGCAGTGAAAGGGATATTCATCACTCTTCCTAGTTATACACACATATTTAAATGCACGCACACACAGAGCGAGAGAGCTCATTAAAGCACTCATTATGGTTTTCTGTGTGAAAACCACAAAAGTACACCTCATTACTTTCTGTCCAGCATGGACAGCATTTAAAACACTGTCCTCATTCACACTGAACACAACACGGCTTTGAAGAAAGCTGTCTGAAATTCCCCGTCACACTGGGAGGAGTTCTTCCCAAAGAAACAACACATGAAATATAGATAGAGGCAAAAGCTGCCCTAGAAAATGTTTCTTTCTGATGCTGAGCTGAGTGAAATTTTGCTCTCAGACAAGACAAGCAGAGAAGAAGCTCCTGTATTGGGCAACCTGTACTGCTTTGTATATTCTCCTCTTTATTTGTATATTTTTATATTACTGTGCTATCTGCCCTGTACAAACAGAAAGCAGCTTGAACGCACACAAACACTCTTAACTCACTACCATGTGCAGTGAGGGTTATTGAAAATCAGGAATTCAAAATCTAATTTAAGCTATGAATGAATAATTTCTTATTTTAGGATGTAAAAAATTGCAATGAAATCTTATGTTGTTCTTGTCCTCAAAAAAGATTGGTTAAGCTCTGACATACAGTACTGAGGGTTCTAACTGTTTCCATCCCTCTGCGTGTTCCTGACAGACTGTCCATCTGTCCTTTAGTGGTGGGCAATTTTTTCAGTGACTCAGTGACATTACAATCCGCCGGGAAGTGGCCTATTTTTATAAGTGAGTCACTGAAATGTTAATTCAACCAATTATTTCAAAACCAATAAGTGTGCCAAAGCATTGTATGTTAAACAGGATTTATTAATAATATCTAACCCCAGAGAAAAATGTTTAATTGTATTTATTTAGACCAGAATTAAAATGAGGCTGTAAGGGATAGAATACAGTGCGTCTGTGTGTGTATACACACACACACACACACAGACATAGTATATACACAGTGGAGATCAAAACTAGAGAATAAATTAGATTATACAGTAAGTATACTTGATTTTGAAATACTGAACAGTAACCACTGTAGCATGAAAGAAGTTTAATAATTAGAAGTTTAATTTAATAATTAATTCCATCCAATTTAACTAAAATACATGGAGGGTTTGGAGGGTCAGAGCTGTCAGAAATGAGTAAGTAGTGTTCAGGCCTTTGCATTGAATGACTTCAGCACATCTGCAGCTGCAGGATATCACCAGTTTCTCAGACTGCCCTGAGATGCTTGTCCCCTCTTCTTTTACTCCCTTTTATAATTCCCCAGTTTAGTGCCAAACTACATGTTACCCATTGGAAACATTGCTCAACTTGCTCTCACTAAAGTGAACTTTTGGACCAGTTCTCTTTTCTCCTCAACAAAGATGAGCCTAGCCTTTTTTGATTCTTTCTACTGATGAGAGGCAAAACAATCATGCAACAAAAAATTAAAACAAAACAAAAACATGAGACATGTTCTCAGTGATAGACCCACAACTCCAGTCCATCAATAAAGAAGAATTTTAACTTTAACACAACTTTTGCTTCAGGGCAAAATACTACTATCCTTTGGTGAGCAAGTGATGTATTGTTAATTTATTCAGATTTCTAAAAAGAAACATCTAGATCTTGGATGTCCTGAGGGTGAGAAGATTTTCCTTTAATAACATGTCCTTCACACAAGCATGCATGGACACAATCTTGATTCACAACATGACTGCAGGTCTATTCAGATGATAATGAACTCTGATTAACAAAATCAGGAGCACACTCTCCTTCCTAAATGTAGAAAAACGTGGTGCTGATTTAGGAGAATGTTTTCCATTCATCCAAGCCGCCATAAAACCTGTGAATGAAGGTTGCTACATGTTTTACACATCACAGCTTGAAGCGACCGTGTCATGCGTGTGTGTGTGTGTGTGTGTGTGTGTGTGTGTGCATGTGCTGCATTCAATCTGCCCTCTTAGCCCCTCCTGGCTTAGACTGCTCTATGTTGCCACGGTGACGTGAGACGGCTGAGTGATCGAGATGCTTTCTTCATTCATCACGAGGGCTAGCTGATCATTTAGAGAGGAATGACTACTCAACAACATCATGGTTTAGAAATATCAGTTCAGACCATCTCCTCAACAATCGACTCAGAACTAACAGACACAAATTGTGCAAGTCCTTAACAGTAAAAATTCAACAATCAATATTACCAGAGTAGAGAGATCAATAACTGGGACAAGGAGACAGACATAAGAGGATAACAGGATATGGGGAAAGTAACCGAACTAATGAAGAGGGGGGAAAAAACAGAAACAGATTGATCTTCAAGAAAACATACTGACAGAATTTCAATGCAGAAACAGGAAGCGAGCAGAGAATTAGCAGCTTATACATTCATTGGATTTGACTTTTGACTATAAGCTGCTCTGCTTTGAAGGCTATTATGGTCAAATACATAAACACATATATCTGTATGAGCATTAGCCTACTCCTCTGCTCAGGTCTCTCCATTATAACAGACCAGCTCACATAATCTTTAAAATGCGTTTAGCACATGTTCAAATATGTTGAAATCTTTGATACAAAAGTAGAAAATATGTACGCTATTCAAAAGATCAAAACAACAGTATAATATTTAATATCTCTTTTTATTCTCTTCTCCTTACCAAGGCTGCATTTATTTCATCCAAAATAAAACAAAAAAAAACTTGAAATATTTGTACTATTATATGTACTATTATAATGCTTTCTATTTGAATATATTGTAAAATGTAATTTATTCCTGTGATTTTGAAGCTGAATTTTGTGCATCATTACTGTCAGTCACATGATCCTTCAGATATTGTTCAAATATTCTGATTTGCTGATTATTATTATGTTGAAAACATAATTTTTTTTAGGTTTCTTAAAAATAGAATAGAAACGCATAGACATTTCAGAAGAACAGCACTGATCTGAAATAATACATCTTTTTTAACATTACACATGTCTTTATCATCACTTTTGATCATTTTAATGCATCCTTGACATTTTTCTCTGGACATTGCTTCTCGGTACTTTTGAGTCAAGACTTTTTTTTTTTTCTTCAGCCTTTGTATGTGTCTAGTTTCTGCTTTATTAGTATGTTATATTTGTTTGTGTACGTCACTTTGGATCAATTTACATTGTGTTTAAACGTACTTTATAAATAAAAGTTGTTGTTTTTGTTGTGGCTAAATGAAAGCATTTATTTCAACAAACCCTCTTTTCAACGAGACAGTATATAATGTTACAAAATATTTTTATTCCAGATAATTGCTGATCTTAGGATCTTTCTATTCATCAAAGTATCATGAAAACATTTTACTCAACTGTTTAAATAATAAGATTGTATGAAAACTGAAACTTTATAGGAATAAATGGCATTTTAAAATATAATTAAATAAAAAGCTGTTATTTTAAATAAGCCTAATAAAAAATATATCACGATATAACTGTTTTTGCTGTATTCAGGATCAAATATATAAGCTTGATGAGCCGAAAAGAATTCATATAAAAATTAAATTCCACTATTCAAATCTTTTTGACTGGTATGTATTTAGCCTATTATTAAAAAAAAACAAAAAAAAAACAATAGGTTATTGGTTCTAATGGCATTGCAGAAAGATATAGTTACATTTCTGGTAGGTCTAATAACATTTAAATATTACTGTGTTCTGTGCTGTTGTATTGTCCGTTTCTAAGAAAATGAATGTCATTTCTAACTGAAACATGTACCCCGGGAGTAGTTTCAGCTGAAAGGAAGGTTTTGTCTTAAGACTCACTCCAGTAATGTTTTTTTCTAAGACATGTTTATAAAACTTATTTCAATATCCTAATTAAGCTATGGCTTAATCCTGTTTTAGGCTAAGCCCTGTCTGTGAGAGCGGACTTAGAATGATGGCGTTTATGCTTCTTTTGATTCTTTTCGTCAAATCGTTTGCTGTGCGTCTTTCCCGACAGCAAGCCTCTAGCTCCGCCTTGTGCTAGAAAGTTTATCTGCATTTAGATAGTCTTGAAATTCTGTTTACATTTTAAAGGATTAAAACGTCAAGTTTAAGTCAACATTTAATATTAAAACGTAGCTCATGAAATTACCATCAAAGATCTTAAATAAGGGTTGGTTCTCCTAGTTCAGTAACGTTATTTAAGAAACATAAATGGCAAGTCAAGCAACATTTATAGACCTATATATACGACACTTGATGTAGAAAAAAAATCTGCTTAAAGCCTTTATTCATGAGCATAGCCTACATTCCGAACAAGAATGACTTTCAGCTTTCTTTAGCGAGGGTACGTGCATCGGTAGCTGTTTCTACAGGGAACTGTTTCTCTGTAACAGTCAACTACCTGACTTCCGGTCCATGCACAGTTGGGTGGAGAACGATAATTTTCCCGGAGTTTTGGATGGATAAAACAAGAGCGTCGTGTGGCCAATGCGCAGAGGAAATATAGCCCTGAGTTGGTTGAAAGAGTTTCTGCTCATGCTTATATTTTCAGATTTAACCAGTTAACTACCATATGGACGCTGTTTTAGCACAATATGTCTCTATGAAGAAGCTGTAAAGATACACGGCAAAAACAATATTTGCTGGGGATCTATAGGACATTGCGCTTTTTTCCCCCGAACTGTTTAATTTCACTTTAGTTACAAAGGATTTAGGATGCATTGGGACAATGATATTCATCCTCGAATGTATCTTGCAATCATCTGTTAGCGCATCTGTCCCATAATAGCTTCTAGTTTACTAACTGCACATTGCTTTATAAATTTACAAACAGAAATATCACGTTAAAGAATACAAATGTCTTAAATGTACCATATTGCTCTAAAATGGTGCTTTTAAAAATGAATTGTATCGCATCTAACCATGACATTCACAGAACAAAAATGACTAGTCGTTAATACCATTTTTGTTATTATTAAGCCATAATAAAATACTGTCTGTCCTTCAAACAGTAGGAACTAAGAATCCATGGTGTATCTGAGAAGAAGAAAAAAATAGAAAAAAGTAAGTTAATTTAAATAAACAGCCAAATTACAATCATTCATTAGGAATGAGTAGAGGATTGTTTTTAAATAAGTGCTGTCCATCTATATTTGCATTTAATTTATTACTGTCTCATTTTTAAAACTAATTTGTCTGAGCTACAGTTTTCATGTATGAGATGAAAGGGTGTGAGTACCACCTTTCTAATTGTGGTGTTTTATCTAGTGGCTACAGGCACTGAGAGGGACAATGGCTCTGGGAACATGAGAGACTCCATTCACAGCGTGCTGAGATCAGTGCCACGAGGGCTAACCCTGGGTCCTTCTCTGGCCGAAGATGGACAGCTGGGTCTGTGGTGTGTTGGGCGAGTGCTTGAGAAAGGCACTCTGCTAGGTCCGGAGGAGCCTAGCAAAATAAACAGGAAGGAAAAGGCTGAGGTATGCATACTAGTGTGTTTAAAATTTCATTTTCACCATACAGATGAGACAAAAGTTTGTTTGTTGAGGAACACATACAGCAAATGTATGCTCCACAGGAGCCAATTGTTTAATTGTATAACAAAAGTAAATGCTTGTTCTTATTATCCAGGGGATTCAACATACATGCCAAAATGTGTTAAAAAATGAAATCTCAGATGAAATCTACTGGATGAAGTAAGTTTAACCAGAATTCATTAATTATTATATTTAGCAGAACTAATCGAGAACTATATAAGACATTGCAGAATCAGCCTTGTTTAATTGCCTTTACAGGTTTGCCTGCAGTGCTCAAAGTGAAGAAGAGAGCAATATCAGTATGCTCGAGGTGGATGGAAAATTAGGCCTCAGGGTCTGTCGAGACATTCAACCAGGAACAGAACTGCTCCTCTGGAAAGAACCCCCTCGTGAAAAAGAAGTCTGTGAAAATAGTAGTACTCTTAACACAGAAGAGAATTCTGTGGAGGCCATCACATTAGATCACCTCTCAGACTGTGCTGGTGAGTTTAAACATAATATTTGCACTGTATAAGAGGTCTGTGATATGATGCTGTTCTTTTGAAAACGTGAAAACTTTTGTATTTCAACAGATCAAATTCAAAGCACCACACAAAAATATACTCCAGCCAAGGAGAAAAATCTTTCTAGAGCATGTAATTCCAGTGTCCTGGAGCAGAAAGGGGTAGACGTGGCACATGGGGAAGGTGAAGGTCAGCAAAGGGATGAACATTCTGCTAGAGATAAGATCCAGAGCATCAATGATAGTACGTCTCAATCCCAGAGTTCATCAGAACATCTGAAGCCAGAGGGAAGCCTGAGAGCCAGCTCTCGTCTTGCTGCTAAACCTCGAAAAGTGCACTCGTCAACCATCCGTATCTATAAACGACAAGATCCAAAAAACAGGTCCGACCTCAGCAGCAAGAAGAAGCTCTCGGATAACAAAGACAACCCAATACAGACTAATGAGGTTTCCAGCGTAGAGCAAAATGAGCAGGACTTTTCTCAATTTGTTATCCGAGAGAGGAAGTACAAATGCGATGTGTGTGGCAAGAGCTTCTTTCAGCTGTGCCATCTGAAGAAACACAAATTCACACATCAAAACCAGAAGCCTTACATGTGCACCGAGTGTGGCAAAACGTACAGTTCGCAGGAGAGCTTCCAAGCCCACCTGCTGATGCATCGCGGTCAGAGGCCCTTTCAATGCCAGCACTGTGACAAAAGCTATGGCTTGAAACGCGACCTCAAGGAGCACCAGGTTCTTCACTCAGGTGAGAAACCATTCGTCTGTGACATCTGTGGAAAAGCTTTCGCTCGCCGGCCCTCGCTACGCGTCCACAGGGAAGTCCATCGGGCGAAAGAGCCGGACTACCAGGCTCCCAAAGTCAAGTGTCCCGAGTGCAATAAAGAACTGGCCAATTCTGGCTCTTTGAGGAACCACATGCGCCTGCACACCGGAGAACGGCCGTACGTCTGCCAGCACTGTGACAAGAGCTTTCGTCAGCGCGGCAATCTGCTAGGACACATGCGCATCCACACAGGAGAGAAACCCTACAAGTGTGACCATTGCGAACTGCGCTTTTCCCAAGTCCCTGAACTGCGCCGGCATCTGATTTCACACACGGGTGAGGTGTATTTGTGTCCTGTGTGTGGTAAGGCTCTACGGGACCCTCACACGCTGCGGGCCCACGAACGACTGCATACAGGAGACAGGCCCTTTAAATGCACACAATGTGGGAAAGGGTACACTATGGCAACCAAGCTACGGCGCCACATGAAGTCTCACCTAGAGGAGAAGCCACATGCTTGCCAGGTGTGCGGAGCCAAATACACTATGATGCAGAGTCTACAGCGGCATCTGCAGTCTCACAAACATCACGTAGACTCTGGTCATGCACTGCCGACACGAGGCCGACCCAAAAGGTCAGGCCAGAAGGCAGAGGATGAGCAGGGTCAGACTGAATGCAGTAGTTTGGAGGAGGGACAAGCTGTGGCATACGTTCAAGCCTCAGAAGATTTCACTATGGTGTCTCACCCGGAAGGTGTCATTTTGGACTCTGGAGTGTACCACGGTGGCACAATTGTTTTGGAAAAAGGCGTGGAGAAGGGGGTCGAATGCATTGAGCTCAGTGAGGATATGATTGAGATTATCGTCTCGGATGAAAATACCAAGTGCATAGTAGTGCAAGAACAGCCTTCTAAGTGCATAGAGCTTCAGGAACAGGAAGCAAATGCTAAATGCCTAGTTGTGCAGGAAAATGATGCCGGCAGTGGCTGTATTGTAGTTCCAGAACAGGATGCTAATAGTTGTTTAGTCATTTTACAAGGTGCGGATGGTTTAAGTTCAGTGGCACAGACTGTAGAAATAGAGACAGGGCTGTGACACTTAAGTCTCTTCATATTATGTCTCACACCAAAGGAAAAACAACCTTTGTGAAATAAATGTATAAGCTCTGTTGAATTTAAGTCTTGCTGTTCTTTGATTTCTAGGAGGGTTTGTGGCACATATCAGTAAATATTGACTCCTGTGTGCAGTGGACCTTGTTTCATCACTGTTTATACAGACATTGGACAAGTACATCAGCAAAACAAAGCTTTGTTGGGAAATGAGCTAATACAGGAGGACATTTTATGTTATATCTGATGCGTTAAAGTTAAAATTACGTCATAATCTACGCAGAAACAGTAAAATTAAAATGCCATTTTTGTACTTTTTGTACGTGAAGTACATGCTGATTACTGATAAATGAAAGGATAAGCAAAGCACTAACAGAGCTCCTCGGCTACATAGATAAAATCATCATGTCATGATGAAAGCTTTTTCTGATAGCATGTAAAATAAATGCATCTACATTTAGTAATAAAATATATTTAAAGAAATAAATCACAGGGAAATATTTAAGCTGTTTTGTTTTTTTGACCTCACTCAGGAATTCACAGTTTGCAGATATGACACATATCATCTTGTTTTCATTCAGTATATCTGTGATTAATGTCCCTCAGAAGGCAAAGAATGTTCTACATTGATATAAGGAAGATTGATACAGAAGAGTGGGTTTTTTTAGTGAAACAAGTTCAGATACTTTGTTCTCTTTGAACTCTGGTAGTTCAATATTAACTTGGTGACTCCAGTAACTGCAGCTGTGGGCTTTCTGACTGAGTGGGTGATTGTATTCGATGATTGCTCCAAGTTTTTTCAGGATTACAAGCTCGGACATCCTAAAGAATGGGAGCACAACCAGCACCCCTCTTACTATTTCTACTACTTGGACAAATTCTCCATCTTACATTGTGTAATGACGGTAAGCATTAACAAAGATTAGGCTAAGAAAAACATAATTTTTTGATTGCACGTATAGTATGTGAGTCTAGATGTTTTTGGATAAACATTGCCTTTTTTGCTTAGTGTTTATCGACAACAAGGAAGCCTCTCAAATCATTCGAAGAAAGAGGGCTAACTCTCTTTTTGAGGAGGTAAAACCAGGGAATCTGGAGAGAGAATGTGTGGAAGAGATTTGTGACCACGAGGAAGCTCGAGAAGTGTTCGAGAACGTTGCAAAAACGGTGAGCAATAGATTTCAGAATGTTTACATTTCTCAGTGATTATTTTTCTCTATAGAATTGCAAATATTTGAGGTGTGTCATTATTTATTTATGCAGTATTGTTTTCTTCCATTGGTTTACAGGACATTTTTTGGCGAAAATATTTGGGTAAGAATATATATATTACATCTCACTTAGAGTTTTAGTGTAAACAGTGACAACATTTTGTGTAAACAGTTTCTATTGAACCAGGGACAAAGTGCGTTTTCACTGACCTTTCCTGCTCAATTTAAAAATTAGAAAGATTAGTATCAGGCTAAAACGGCAGCAATTATAAACAAATCTTAAGAATGACAACTTGTGAACAAATGTCATTGGTGGGATTGATAATCCTTTATTTTTGAGCTATTTCTAAACGTTTGCTGTTCATAACTTTAAGAAATTGTTCGACTTGGCGGCTCTGTGATTTTATTTTTAATCTTTTTTACATTTTACAGGATGTGGGGGAACAAAATTATCTAGAACACCAGAACACATCAAAAGTTTGAGAGTATGTGTGAATACAGAGGGTAAGAGTGATGCATACTTAACACAGAACATGTCTATAAAACTAAAATGAGACATTTTTGGTAAAAGCTTTAATTTCTGTGTTGTAATGTAACCCTAAAATTTAATTTGTGATTGACAGGAGAATGTTACATTAATTTGGGTGAAAGCTACGCTGGTAGAGTGTCTGTCACCAAGTCTGGAAAGTCTTGTCAGTACTGGACAAGCAACTTCCCCCACAGGATTCAGTATGTATTTCTGCTCTTTTTGCTGGTGATTGATTGATTAGAAAACCCTTTTACTAAAGGAAAGGTTGTTTTGTTTTCATGTATTTAGCTCTACACACCTTCAGTCATGTTAAAGCAGCTCTTCTGTCTTGTGACCGACTTGTTTCCCCCCTAGCGAATTTAATGTGACACAGCTGAAGCTATCGGAGAACTTTTGCAGAAACCCAGATAAGAGCGACAAAGGCCCTTGGTGTTTTACAAGAGACCCGACAGTCAGGAGGGAGTTCTGCAGAGTGCCAAAATGCGGTAGAGAAAATCCCTGAAACATTATAGTAAAACATCCTATGGTGCAATAACTAAAGCTCTATGCTGGCAACCATAAAGTTGAGCCATCACCGTTGCGTCGTTGTAACAGGTTTCTCAGAAGAAATTGTTGCTGTAAAAAGTATACCGGATGTTGTTTTAGATCTGCTAAATGACTGGTGGCTTACCAAAACATGCATATTATTACTATATTTGATAGCAACATTTGTGCTCACAATTTATGCTTCGGTGTATGTTTCATTCTATCAATTTATGCTGGCCCACCAATACTGATCATCTCACGTTTTCCTCCTCAGGTGAGGCTGCTCTTCCTCCTCCTCCTCCTTCACCTACTGTAAAACCTGAAGGGCGTTACCTGAGGACCAAACACTGTTTGGAGGGAAATGGGGAGACCTACACAGGGGATATGTCTGTGACTCTGGGAGGTCGGTCATGCCTGCAGTGGAGCGCAGCAGAAGTGCAGGCCTTAATAAAGGGAAAAAATTTGTTGCCTCACGTTCAGCTGGTGAAGAGCCACTGCAGAAACCCAGATGGAGATATGGAGGGTCCTTGGTGCTATGTAAAGGGAGCAGGTGGAAACATTACTATTGATTACTGTGACTTAGAGTTGTGCGGTGAGTAAACAGTTCTGCCTTCTACAAAAACACATACATTAAAGGGATAGTTTACCCCAAATTTGAATCTCTTCATCATTTACTTACCCTCATTTTGTTACAAACTTGTGTATTCATTTCTTTCTTCTTTTGAAGTACCAAACCAAAGCTATTGACTTTCAAAGTATATTAAAAAAAAAAACTATGGAAGTCAAAATACCTTCTTTGGATATACTACATGACACACGATTTTTAACAACAATATTATTTCTTCCCCTGAACCTCGGAGCTCCATTAAAAACCTAAAACTAAACCTTTAAAACTAAAATTACTTTCAAATGTTTAAAAAGCCTAGGTGCATTAAACTTAAACACACCACCGAGCCCACACTGAACATCATTCTGTCTTTGTCATTCACTCTCAGATGCTCCTTTGGACAAGTTTGTTGATGAAACAGGTGGTCGAGAGAGAACAACACTCGAGGAAAAAAAGAAAGCTTTTTTTAATGCCCGTAGCTTTGGCAATGGAGAGCTAGGTAAAAGTCTGATACCTTCACTGTCTCTTTTATGAATGCTATCCCTAGAAGTTTGAGTTTTTGTATAGCCAACTGGTAATTAGGATGACTAAACTCTTTCGACAGAGTGTGGAGTCCGCCCCTTGTTTGAGAAGGTCGGCAAAGAAGATAAGAACGAGAAGGAGCTACTGATGTCATACTCTGGAAGCAGAATAGTGTTAGGAGATGAGGCTGAAATGGGCAGTGCTCCATGGTAAATACAGCACAGGGGTTTTTAAAGATCTGTTTTCAAGTACTGTATCTTGGCATGATTGATCATGCTGAATGCTAATGCTTTATTTTTGCAGGCAAGTGATGCTGTATAAGCGTAGTCCTCAGGAGCTGCTGTGTGGAGCCAGTCTGATCAGTGATGAATGGATTCTCACTGCCGCCCACTGCATTCTCTACCCACCGTGGGGCAAGAACTTTACAATCAGTGATATCATCGTCCGCCTTGGAAAACACTCTCGTATCAAGTGAGGCCATTAAAAAAATCTACAAAACGGCCTATATTTCTGTTCACACTTTATGCTCAGCCATTTGGAAGTATTACAGCGGTTTTAAACTCTTTCCTATTTGTCTCAGGTATGAGAGGGGCATTGAGAAGATTGTGGCCATTGATGAAATCATTGTCCACCCGAAATACAACTGGAAGGAAAACCTGAACCGAGACATTGCTCTTTTGCACATGAAGAAGCCTGTTGTCTTTACGAGTGAGATCCACCCTGTTTGTCTGCCCACCAAAAACATTGCAAAGACGTAAGAAAATACAATAGATTCATATAGACATATTTAATTGCAGTAAGATGGATGTAGAGTCAGATATTTTCTTCCATGTTGTATATCAAAATGAACAGACTATTGGGAATGAAAATCATGTAGGACAGGATCTTGGCTCTATTCATTTTAATTCATTTTAATTGAATGGAGGTGTGTCTGACTGTGAGTTTGCAGTCAATTGTAAGAAACAGGTGGAGTTTCAGCAGACTAAACAATTCGAGAAGAATGAATCACGGATGAATCATTTACAATAAGATTGATAACATGCTTTTAGAAAATTAATTCCTTGCCGATTTTGAAACTTACATCTTAATGAGGTTTATTGGTGAACAACGTGTGGAAAATGAATAAAAATAAAAAAAAAAACTGACAGTATACGTATAGCTGTACTTGACAGATTTTCTCTCTGTAGTTTGATGTTTGCAGGTTACAAGGGCCGTGTGACTGGCTGGGGGAACCTCAGGGAATCATGGACCTCAAACCCAGCCAACCTTCCATCAGTCCTGCAACAGATTCACTTGCCCATTGTGGATCAGAGCATCTGTCGCAATTCCACCTCGATCATCATCACCGATAACATGTTCTGTGCTGGTAATATACTTCATATTCTTCATGGCCATTAGACCTTAAACATTTGCTCAGAGCTTGTGAGATGCTTTCACACTTAGGCGTCACAACAAGGTTGTCTTTTGTTTCTAGGCTACAAGCCAGACGAATCAACAAGAGGTGACGCTTGTGAAGGAGACAGTGGTGGACCTTTTGTGATGAAGGTATTACAATGTTCACGCTTTTCTGTCCTAAAACAAGTTGGACCTATCAGTGACCTAAAGCTCTGATTGTACTCTATTATATTTAAACATCTTGTTCTTTAAACCCTATTACTGCCCACAGAGTCCTACAGATAATCGCTGGTATCAGATTGGCATTGTGTCGTGGGGTGAGGGCTGTGACCGCGATGGCAAATATGGATTCTACACACACTTATTCCGTATGCGCCGCTGGATGAAGAAAGTCATTGACAAAACAGGCTCAGCAGATGATGAGTGATCTTCCAAGTTGCCACACAATAAAAGAACACTTCAGTGAAATGTGATTAAACCTGCAAATGGATAAATAAATCAGAATTCTTTGTATGTTGATACCGGTACAGTTTCTTTCTGTGTACTAAAAGTCAGAATGGGCATACTCCTTGTTTATATGAAGCAGATGTAATTCTAGTTTGATTCGCATATCAGGTTTTACTTAGGGACATTGATGTGACTGATTTTTTTTTTTTTTTGTGGGCGATTACAACACACACCAAAGATGCTCTAGTTATATTTCTTTCACACCTGTCAAAAACTACTGTATTTTTGGTTGAGATTCTTTAAATAAAATTGCTAGGGCAAAATCTTTTTTTAATTAGTACATTTACATGGGAATGCAGACTAAATTGTTACTAAGATTAGTTCAATAAAATAGTTTTTCCATCTTCCAAAAGAATTTCTTGCATTTGATCACTAAATTCTCAAATGCTAAAAGAATTTCTGTGTGCTGTTTTCATTCAAAGCTGTTTAAGTGCAATCATCTCAGCTGAACAGATTTAATAGGCCTATAATACACACAACTCATGAATTTGAACTAATACACTCCTTAAGGATTTTAAGGTTATAGTGTCGTTGTAATTCAATAGGGCAGTTGCTCAGATACAATGCTCCCTAAACGAAGGGGTGTTGCTTCAGGACATTTATGGCTCTTGACTGAACACAAATGTGTACGATAAATTATTTTTATGTGGTGCACTTTATATGTTGTTCGACCAATCGTTATGACAACAGCACACTCTCGGGGGGCGTGGTCACTCGGTCTCCTCCTGCATCCGGGCCGTTTACACCGAACTACACGGATCGCAAACAGGAAGTGCTGCGCGAAATTTGCAAGATTGGCAGAGTTGAGAAGACTTCAATAGGGAGCGTTGAAAATTAGGTAAATTAATTTCTCCATTTTTGATCCATAACATCTCTATTTTCTTTGCTCGGCGTTTTGCTCTCTGATCCGCATAAGCCTCTATTCAAACGGCAGGGCAACACTTGCTAGAATTTACGTTGTGTTAAGTCAAGTTGAAATGAGGTTTGCAGCTAACGTTAACGTTAGTTAGCTTAGCTGACTATTGACTGGTCATAACGAGCAAATATATGCGGTATCTGGCTTTTGGCATTAACGCCGTCACTGAGACTATACTGTACTATATTGCGTCTTTTTTTTTAAATCACATGCTTGTATGTTGACTCTGTTCTTGCTGGCTAAACGCACGGTTGCGTATCCAGATGTTGCGTTTCCCTAGAAACGCTGGGGAATCCGTCACCATCTCTCCTGAGCAGGAGACTGGACGTGTAGCTACATTAGACAGTGAAAAAGAAAGAAAACGTTTGCCATATTACTAAAATACTTACGGACCTGCCGCAGATAAATCGCACACGCACTAACGTTACCGTATGTATTGACAGAAATCAAATAAATCATTTTTTTGTATTATTCTTTATGAAATGAGTGTAGTATAATCGTGACTGTGCCATGGGTATTTAAAGTACATGGAGTTAACAGTTAAAAAAAAAACCTGTGTTTGACATGCACTGCAGTGTAACATGATACACTTCATCTAAAACCATTTTTATTATTATTGTGCATGCAGTTTTTATGACCTCTTATTAATTGATAGACTTGCATGGAATACTAATATATAAAACATTCGTATCGCTGCATGGCCATGTAGAACGATCTCTCATATCCATCCTACCCTCACACTTTATTAAGCACCTTAATAAATCGCTACAAACTACCTTATCGCAGTAAATCTACCCGTTTGCTAGGCGTGCAAAGATCATTTGTTATGTTTTGCTCTCTCTTGGATCCATGTGTGGATGGTGACACTGCAGAGAGATCAGCAGAATCACATGACACCATTGAGCTGAAGACCACCACACACTCAGTTTTACTTTCAGCTTCATTCAATGGCATCTCACTGTGTTTGTCAGCTGAGCACATCTAAACCATCTGGCTGTACTTGAAACAGAACTGATAATTATCACATTTGCATTTTTTAGCAGATGTTAAGTAACTTTTGAATGAATGTTACAGCTGGTATGAGCAATGTCTGGCACTCAGAATTACTGACCAGCCACGGAAAAACTACCATGTGTATGGACAGAAATCAAGCTATCAGCACAGATCCCAATATTTTTTCCTGTAGTATTGTTCATAAGATTGTAAATATTTGTGAAATCTTGATTGTACCTTGTTTGTTAATAATATAAGCACTAGCTTTTGATTTTATTCAGGTGATGTTTGTTTTAGAAAGCATATGTAGTTTATTTTGGAGGTTTCTTTAGGTCTCTTGTGTTTAAGATCTCTTTAAGGTCTTTGTTTCTGTCTGAAGTGTTGGTTGATTCACTGAGCGCAGCCTTGAATCACAACTGTGAATGAGGGGCATTGTTTTTGCTGATGATCTTTTGAACTGGGTAATGAATTAGATGGCACTGCAGAGATGAACAGAACGGGTGCAGTTTGGTGTTTGATGAATTATTCACATTAATTATAGTCCAACTACCAATCTTATGAATGATGAAACTTCTTTTTTTTAATTTCTTTGACTATAAGCAATCTTATAGCAAGATTGCTGTCCGCAACAATGATAAATATTTTAATCAGAGCCACAGATAAGTGATCTGGTTTACGTCGCTAGAAAACTTATCACATTTTTTTAGAAATATGGATGTGAATGTCACACAAGATAGTAAAACTGAAACTAGCTCGTCTAGGGTGGAGGATATAAATAAAAGCAAAGGGTGAAACAGAGAATTCTTGTCAGTACATGGCTGGACGGCCACATTGCCGCGCGGCACCAAAGCGAGCGACTGTCACAGCAGATCACTGTCCGAGCCCTACTGACGCCTGCACTAGTAGCCCTGTGGCTACACACACACAGATTAAAAAATATGGCACATTCACAATGCCACAGTATTTTAATGCTAAAAGGTTAAGTACAGAATGTAACATAAGAAATAATATTATTAAAAATTTAGTTCCACAAAGCTTGACCCTTCTGACACAACGTCTCAAAGTTTTTGCTGAGCCGACTGATATTGCGATCATTGTGATTATCCATATTTAATTTAGACTTTATTTACATATATCTAATGATTGACACACATACACAGAGCTCAACACAAACATTCAAACTATTCCTGTAATGCAAGGCTAGTGAGGCTGTTTTTTTGCTGCTTCATTAGTCCACTACACAATTTACTCAATGAAATCTACTGGCAAGCTTTCAAATAAATGAATTATGTACTGTTTTAGAAAAACCAAATGCTAATTAATTGTTGGAGGTAATTTGTTTACGGTTGGAAGCACGGCTAGAGATTATGTGATCTGAAAACAAATCATTTTTAATCATGATTTTTTTTTTAATGGACGCAATCGCTACCTTAAAACTATTTTAATGCAACAGTTTACCTGTTCTTTTGAATGTGATATTGTTGCAATGAAGACATTAATTCTTTTTTGTTTGGAGTCAGCACAAAAAGCAAATAATTCTGCTGTGTCTATTAGCTGTGTCGTTTATGAATCAAAATGTATCCTGAAAAATGCATACATTATTCTTTTAAATGCTGGTTTGCCTATAACAAAATAATAACATTTTGTACTCATATATTTGCATTATTTAAATGTAAAGTATGCACTGTTATCTAAGCCAGAAAATAAAGCTAATATTAGCCAGTTTCTAGTGATGCGTTATGTCAGTACTGTGCTGTATTATGAAAGTAACTTCTGTTCTCACGGGCCTCAGATTCATAGTTACAACCAACGAGTTGGGAAACAAACTCAAACGACCTGTTCAGCATTTGTCATTGTGGTCTCTCATGTGAGTCAGTCATTCGCTGAACATGCAAGTGTGCACGTGTGAAAATGCTGCATTTACCCAGGCTTACGCTGGATAGACCCATTGCAAAGGCAGCTGAGCTTTCACAGATCTCAGTAACATTGTGTGGTATTGTAATGTGCTGTTCTTTGTCTAACCGTTGTGTGTGAATTGTGTTGTCTTAGAGGACCATCATGTCCTCTGACCTACTGGTGGACCTTCACGATGATCTGGGAGGAGACGACTCTCCTGGCGCTGCCTTGGACCAGCTCAAACTGGTACAGGACAAACAGTGGCCTCCAGATGACCCTGTTGGCTTGAGCAAATCCGGTGAGTGCATTGTGCGTGTTCGTCTTAGAGAATAATAGTAATTTGAAAATCTAGTTTAATTTTGCACAATTATACTGATCTTTTCAAAGAATGAAGCAGTGTAAGAAAAAGGAAGTATTTGCCAAGAACAAAAACTTATCATATGCTTGCTATATTTTTAGAAGTAAGTGAAGCCAAAGCCTTCCTGCTGACATAATTGTCATGGCCTGTTTAAGAGGCAGCAGGGAACTCAAGTCATGCAGCATTACTCATACCATACACACAAACACACACACACACACACACACATGTTGGTTTTTGTGATTTATGGGGACTCTCCATAGGCGTAATGGTGTTTATACTGTACAGACCTAAACCTACCCCTTACAGGAAACTGTGCATTTTTGGATTTTCAAAAAAACCCACCACTTTTTTAGAATTACGGGGACACTAAAAAATGTCCTCATAAATCACCTTCACATTGTAATACCTATGTCATACCCATGTCATTATACAAATTTGTGTCCTCATAAACAACATAAACACGCGCACACACACATTCACGCTTATGACACAGGCCTACACCCAGAGACACACTCTTAGAGGATAACTGTGACTGGGCGGGTGTGGGTGAAGTCCAGTGTGATTGATTCATCATTTACAGAATTTGAAATGAACTAGTTTGGCTAATAAATGAGGTTACTAATCATTCAGAATTTCTGTCAGCTGCAACAAAAATATCAGAAATAAATCTGTCGATCAAAATTACTGCTTGGATATAAGCCTGATTCTGAATAGCTGAATAGCTTTCATGACATTCGTTTTTTTTCACTTTGTGAATGGCAATTTTAGGTTAGTGAATCATTGTTTGTGATTACCATTAAAATGTATTTATTAAACAAAAGAATTTAAAAAATATAAAACGGGAATAAAAAACATGTTCTCTGTGACTTTTTGTTTTTGTCAGTTCAAAATATAGCTCACTCCAAAGTTAATATTTAGTGGTAAATATGTTAATGATTATCAGACTGTCAATTTGTATCACAAAAAGTCAGCATTAATACATTGACATGTATTAAAATAAAGTGATTGGTTCAGAAAAAGTGGCTTTGCCTCCTGGGGGTTCAGTCGCACACTGGACGAGAAGCAGGTATCCCACGATGGATGCATCATTCTGTACTATTTTCTCAAGTTTATGGCAGCAGTCCAAACTGTGATTACAATCACTAGTATACAGGCAAAAGTTCACTTTTAGAATAACAAAGTGACATCAATGATTTTGAATTCAGGTGAAAGAGAAAGCAAAATCTGTATTAATGTATTTCATAAAGGTATACAGTAGAGCCACAGAATGAAGCATATAGAATTCTTCTTGAGTGCTAAGCCCTCTTTATACTTTGGTTTAAAGTTAATTGTGTTACCAACCACGGCTGATTTTACCTGCATTTGTTGGGTTGGTGGGTGTTTGCAGCACCTGTGTTGTCAAATTGATGAAGATGTTTTTTAAGTTGCAGCCGTTTTTTTCTGTTTGCATGTGTTATTTTTAAATTGCAGCGCGTTGAGCTCTCTCGGCCACCGTATCTATAGCCATATACTCTACAGCTTTTGTTTGGGATGTTTAAATTTTTTTCCACCTTTCCTGCAGCTTCAGATATTAAAAGCCTTGGCGGCCCTTCACGTCTGTCCTGGGACGACCCTTTCTACGACATTGCCAGGCATCAGATTGTGGAGGTGGCAGGTGAGGTGTTATGAAATGCATAAGCATCACCAGCTAGTGTTAATTCTATTTCTGAAGTCTTCTGATTTATCTCTTTCCTTGTAGGCGATGATAACTTTGGCCGGAAGGTCATTGTTTTTAACGCTTGCCGCATGCCTCCCCAACATCAGCTGGACCACCATAAACTTCTCATGTAGGCATTGCTGCTCTTTCTTCATTTTTGTGGTTCATTGATAGATATATTAATCTCGGTTCATAAACTGCATCAGCTATGTTTTTATTAATTGTGAATTGCCTTTTTCCATAATATTGGTGGTTGATTTGACTTTGGTTTTATTATTTGTTGAGACTAACATACGTAGATGAGCACAAGGCACTTTAAAGATCAAGGTGAAGTACAGGGAACAAAAAAAAACAAAAAAACATTGATAACAATCCCAGGAAAGAAGTTGTCCCTAGAGACAGAAAGAGAAGATGTAAGCAGCGCTTTTGATGTGTCAGCTGATGTTTTTTCTATTTGTGCCGTTTGTATGGTTAATAATATATATATTTACATTTATTGATTACCTTCTTACATCCATTTTTTTTCAGTTCAGTTTTAAAATATGCAAGCTTATATTCTGTATGATATGTCACATTATTTTACACTTTTAGGGATTAACTGCCAGTTTTTTCTAGACTTAGTTTAAAATGGCAAAAGGCATATCCTGTGAGAAATATACAGTGCCCTCCACTAATATTGGCACCCTTGGTAAATCTGAGCAAAGGTGGCTGTGAAAATGAATCTGCATTGTTTATCCTTTTGATCTTTCATTAAAACAATTCACACAATTCTAACCAATCATTGAAGTAAAACAATTGAAAATGGGGAGAAAAACTGGTGATGAAATAAATGTTTTTCTCCAATACATGTTAGCCACAGTTATTGGCACCCAATTATTGCTGCGTCCTTTGCCAAGATAACAGCTCTGAGTTTTCTACTGTAATGCCTGAAGAGTTTGGAGAACACCTGATAAGAGAAATGAGACCATTCCTTCATCCAGAAGCTCTCCAGATTCTTCAGATTACCAGCTCCATGTTGGTTCTCCTCTTTAGTTCACCTCACTCAGGGTTCAGGTCAGAGGACTGGGACAGCATGACAAAAGCTTCATTTTGTGCTCTGTGACTAATTCTTGTTTATTTCAATGTTTATTGTGCATTATCATCCCAACCATGTCTCATTATAAGATTTCTAACAGAGTCAGTCAGTTTTAGATTTCTTGTTAATCTGTTGGCATTTGATAGAATCCATGATGTCATGTGTCTAAACAAGACATGCAGCAGAAATATAGACCCACAACATCAAAAACACAGCAGTATACTTCATTGTACACATGGAGTACTTTTTATCCCTGTGTTCATCAAACCCATCTTGAGTGTTTGCTGTTAAAAAACAATTTTTTTAGTTTCATCTGATCCTAGAAGCCAGTTCCATTTGTAGTTCCAGTCCTGTCTGACAACTGAACAAACATTTATTTCACAATGAGATTTTCTCCTCATTTAAATTGTTTTAATTCAGCGGTAGGTTAGAATTTTGTAAATTTTTGAACAAACGATCAAAAGTTTATTTTCACAGCCACCTTTGCTCAGATTTACCAAGGGTGCCAATATTAGAGGAGGGCACTGTATGTAGAACAACTGTTCACAAGGTTTTCCTTCCTCATTATTTTTTCTTTAATGTCAACTCACTCATATGCTGAGTTCTAAAGTAATCTTGTGTTCTGTGAGTCAAACCAACATAAGACAGTGTCCTAAGAAAATGAAGTTTTTAATGAAGTGAAATCAAGCCTTAGTTTAGTTCCCTATTGTGATTGTCTGAGAAGAGACAATCTAGAACAAATGTCTAGAATGAATGTCTTAGTGACTTTGTGAGTAAATAAATCCTGAGGTTTCAGTAATTGACAGCTGATTAAGTGCAGATGTTCCTTCTGTTTGTTTTAGTGTCTAATATGGCTGTTGGGGGGAAAAAAAAAAACAGAAAAAGTTTGAATTGATATGCATTTATTGTTATTTGTGTGCAGGTACTTGAAGCAGACCCTTGATAAGTATGTGGAGAGTGATTATACCCTTATCTACTTCCATCATGGTCTGACCGGCGAGAACAAGCCTAAGCTAGGCTGGCTTCGAGATGCCTATCGAGAGTTCGACAGGAAGTGAGTGATGCTATTGTTAGTGAGAGGCTCATAAGTGCATGCACAAGCAAACCTCATTTGGTTGTCAAGCTTCATTATCGCTGTGTCTGTTGCAGGTATAAGAAAAATATCAAGGCGCTGTACATTGTCCATCCCACAATGTTTATCAGAACCATCCTTATTCTCTTCAAACCCATCATCAGGTCAGTGGCACACTATACTGAATATTATTTCATCCTCCCATTTATCTTTACTGTAATCTCAGTCTTATAGCCTGTATTCGATACTTCATAATACACTACAGACCAATGTGCTTATGTTCTGTTCACAGCTTAAAGTTTGGCCGTAAGATAAACTACATAAATTATTTGAGTGAGCTGGAGGAGATTGTGAAATGTGATCAGCTGGTGATCCCCAACAGAGTCAGAGAGTAAGAAATTCTATATAAGCAGTTATATATGTGCTTATTTCTTATCCCAGATGAACAGTTCTTTTGGGGTGCATTCAAGAGTTTCTTTGTGTAGGTATGATGATAAGATCCGTCTGTCCCTGAAGCCATCTGTGGTCCCTGGACCGATCTCTCCTCCTCGTAGTCCTCCTCTTCCTTTCCAGCAGTTTGGGGTCCCACTCTCAGAGTGAGTTTCCATAACAGTTCCTCTCAAAGCTCACACAACTACATTCTCTGTTACTGACTGAAAGCATGAAAGTAATATTCAGACTTGATGTAGTTTAAAGATGACGGTTTTATTTATACTTCATAGTTTATAGAAACATGATTTGTATTGTTGTTTGTAATCAGATTGAGACACAGGGCAGCAGACACGGAGGGAATTCCACTAGTCATGCGTGATACTATTGGATTCCTGCAAGAGAATGGTAGGTCTTTTAGTCAAGTCAGATTTAAAGCTCAATCTAACTTTACGTACCTCTTGAAGTGAATGTATTGTATATACCCCGTAAGGTTGTATATACTAATAGTTTTTGAGTTCTGGACCAATTGCATTATAGAATAGTGTAATTGTTTTGTGTAATTATTTCATGTAACAACCTTTTCAGGCATTTTTACAACAAAACCCCCAAATATT
>JAUMHP010000285.1:2316162-2353241 GCA_032361065.1 Enteromius trimaculatus
AATTCCTAATTAATATTCAACATAATGCAATGTCATAGATCACTAACGTTATTTTCCAAAGATACAAAATTTGGTAGGTTAATCTCAAAAGTGTTTCGCCTAACGAAATCTCGATATTCAAAGAGTATTCTATAGACCTCTGAGTGTCATTATTACTGTCACGACTTTTTAAACACGTTCTGAACAACACAGCACTAATAAGACTAAAACACCCTTATAGCAATCAATGTCAAATGACAGCTCCCAGTTCATCTGACTCGAGATCTGATAACTGTAGACTTGGCATTTGTTTCTCACAAATAAACATCTTAAACTGTTAAACGTTATCTGTGCAGCCAATGCTAAACCCTTAGCAAAACATGCGCATATACTTACAGCTCATCACAGAGCGGAGATTCAACTGTTAACACGTAGAATATGACGTTAAGTGTGCAATACACCTTGGCTGATTGCGTGAAATTATAAAATACAGCATTAACGATCCTGTATTTTCAATTAATCACATCGTAGCACCACAACGTCACACACTCACAGGCGCCCGATTTCTTGTTTATTTTTCTTGTTTGGCTAGGTCAGGAATGACGTGTTGTCTGTACCGATTCAACCACGCCACTTTCGTTATTTTTTAAAATTTGAATAAAGCAGTGTATGCAATTATGGTACGATAAAATTATATTCACATATGTGTTATATTTTGATGTGCACGTAATGTGACCTGCTTTTAATTTATACTTAAAAACAACTAATACAAATGTGGAAAGTGCAGCCCCTGAAATGGGAATTTGTTGCGTGAATGACGTCAGATTTCAATGTCGGCGTACACAAACAATCGCCAGTGCAGGTAACGATTAAGTAATTTTCAGTCAAACTGACTGTTTCCACTACGGTTGTGTTTATCGAACACATTAATAAGTTGCTTATGTGAGATAGCTTAATTCAAAACCTGGTTACGTTCGGTTGGTTAGGTCCGGTTTTGTGAAAAATACTATAACGTTACTGAGCTTGTTACCAGCTGACAGAAACTGGTTCATATAACCAGCTCCGTTGATTGAGTTAATTCAGATGCTGTAATAAAATATGTGATTAGGTCAAAATAAGCAGTTGTAAGCAGTCACACATGGAGAGAATCAGTGCACCGGTGCTTGCAGAAACATTTAGCATATATATGTGTGTACACACACAATGCACATAGAGTTATATCCATATATGTTTGGACACTGACACAGTTTTCACAATTTTGGCTCTTTATGCCACAAGAACAGAATTAAAATGAAACAGTCTAGATGAAATTGAAGCAAGACTTTAAGCTTTTATTTAATGAGCTGAACAGAAACATAACAAAAACAGACTTAGTTAATTATAACCATTTTATTAGATTGACTTGGCCATTGCAGAATATTCCACTTTTTTTACCTTCAAAAACTCCTGGGTTGTTTTTGCTGTTTGTTTTGGGTCAGCACACATGTAATTACACAATTTTTAATTAACATTTTGCCTGTGTCGAAATATAGATGGGCCTAACTGTATAACAAAATGTAAAAATAACATTTGTTGTAGTTTTCATCCACCACTATATGTTTGCCCAACTATAATTAATTCTGCTTCTGAGAATTTGGGATTTTGGAAAATTTGGATATGTCATGTTTTAGTTATTGACATGGCATTACATGAATCTTTGCTGACATTCACATGTGCCATTTGCCCACAGGTCCTCCTGAGTATGTGGAATGGCAATCTCTATTGCAGTCCTAGACTGTGACCTGCTGCTGCATGGCCGTGGGCACAAAACACTTGATCGATTTGATATCGAGACAGTGTCAGATGAATTTCTGCTGACAACATTTGGCTTCCCGCGTGAGTTCATTTATTACCTGGTGGAACTGCTGAAGGATAGTTTGTTGAGACGGACACAGAGATCCCGAGCCATCAGCCCAGATGTTCAGATACTTGCAGCCCTGGGATTCTACTCAACCGGGTCCTTCCAGAGCAAGATGGGAGATGCGATCGGCATCAGCCAGGCCTCCATGAGCCGTTGTGTTTCTAATGTCACTAAAGCTCTGATTGAAAAAGCACCAGAGTTTATTGGCTTCACTAGGGATGAGGCCACCCGGCAGCAGTCTAAAGAGGAGTTTTACAGAATAGCAGGAATTCCTAATGTCGTAGGAGTAGTGGACTGTGCACATATAGCCATTAAAGCTCCCAATGCAGATGACTCTTCATATGTAAATAAAAAAGGATTTCACTCAATCAATTGCCAATTAGTGTGTGATGCCAGGGGACTTCTGCTGAGCGCTGAGACGCATTGGCCAGGTAGTCTGACGGATAGAACTGTCTTTAAGCAATCTAGTGTGGCAAAGCTGTTTGAAGAGCAAGACAATGACGAAGGTTGGCTTTTAGGTGAGACACGTAGTTTGGTTGCCATAGTGACTTTTCTTAACATTGCCAAAGAATGCTGTAAACAATTCAGTTTGTTGTCTGTCTCTCGCCTCCAGGTGACAATCGTTACCCTCTAAAGAAGTGGCTGATGACTCCAGTGCAGAGTCCAGAGTCTCCTGCTGACTACCGCTATAACCTGGCTCACACAACGACGCACGAGATTGTGGACCGCACATTCAGAGCCATTCAGACACGTTTCCGGTGCCTGGATGGGGCAAAGGGTTATCTGCAGTATTCCCCAGAGAAATGCTCACATATCATCCAGGCCTGCTGTGTGCTACACAACATTTCTCTGCAGTCTGGCCTTGATGCCTGGACTTTTGAGAGGACTGAGGCCACAGACCAATCAGGGGAGGATATTGATCCCACTGACACTGTCGACTCAGAGGCTCTCAGAGTTCAACGGGAGCTCATCCAAAATCATTTCAGCTAGGTTGGAATACAGAATTCAACTTTTTTTTTTAAAGATACACATGCTATTGTCTTCCTGTATGCTAACATTTTGTTAAGGAATACTGCATCAAAATCTGTAATTTAATCATAGTTTAATCATTTACTCGACCTCAAGTTTTTACAGACTCACAAGACTATTTCTTCTGTGGAAAGTAAAAGATCATCAATATTTTGAACACCACCAATTTCATTGTAGAGCAAGCATTCTTTATTTTTAAGAAAATAAATGAATAAATAAAATCTGAGATTTTTCTCAAAATATATTAATGATCCACAGAAAAAAGGTCAAAGTTTTAAGGGAATAATGATGGAATTTTTTGAATGAATTATCCCTTCATGAATGTGATGTTTGTCACTATTTATTAGTCCTGTGAACACAAAAACTGCAAAGCTTGAATTTGTTTTTTAATTAGTATTACTTTGGGAGAGGACTATGAATGAGATTTGAAAAAGGACAGGGTATTTTAGTACAAGTTACTGTCATTTTAATTTCTTTTTTTAACAGTATTTTACTGAAAACTGATAGACCTGTGAAATGACTTCATCAATAAATAACACCTCAAAAGTAGTTGTCTATGACTCTGCCAAGTGAATTATTTGTTTAAAAACGTGAATTCGACAAGAACAACTGACTTTACAGACAAGACATCTCTTCTTTCACATTGTTCATTTAGTTTAGTTTATATCATCAGTGACGCATACCTCTTCGAGTTTTTGTCTCGCAGGTGTCCACTGGTGCACAGTAATCTGATGTAAAAGATATATCGGGGGAAAAATATAAAGCTTTAATTTTAGCTCGGGTTAATTAATGGTTTTGTTGGCGGAAAGAGCGAGTGGTCTGTCTCTGCTGCTCCGGAGGCTCGACTGTCAAAGGCGATAAATCAGCTGGTTGTTTAATGAGTCTCGCGGTCGAGCCCAGTGATGAATGTGTGGAATAAGAAGAGAGACCACGCTGAACAATGACGTGCTGTCCGCAGTGTGTGTGCTATTTCTAATGTCATTACTAAAAGCAGACAGACGGAGAGCGCAGAAGCAGCAGAGTCTGCAGCATATGAGCTCCACAAGAGTCTCCACTGGAACACAATGATATAGAGTCAAGCACTGGTCGCACTTTTAACAACTTTGGGGAGCGAAGTAAGTATTTCTGCGGAACTTTGTTTCATTTTTAACTCACTGCCTTGTATTTTTTCTTTGTATTATGCTCAGAGGTGCTTCTCTGCTCTGGCGCATTTATCTATCATCTTTATCGTAGCGGAAGTGCAGTCAAGCTTAACCCGAGAAAAAGCACCTGTGACAAACAGTAGCTGCGGTCGTTTATTTGGCCTGCCTCTAGAGTGTTAATATTGTATTCAGACACAATAATTTCCACAGTGATCATGTCAGAATCTGCACGGAAAATGTTGAGGGCGAAGCTCGTGGTGCTGGGAAGAGATAACTGTGGGAAGACAGGTAACGCCGCTGTGTTTTTTGGGAGGTTTAATGACTATTGGCTGGTCTCTAACTGATCTGTTTTTCTCTTTTGAACTCCAGCTCTGTGTGTCAGATTTATCACCAGGCGTTTCATTGGAGAGTATGAACATAAAAGGGGTAACACAAGTTTAATACATCAGTGATGCTGTAAAGCTGTTTTCACACTCTACATATTTGTGCAACTGCATTGTAGTCACGTAATCTGCATCATGTGACATTCCATATACTTTTTGTGTCTCTTAGAGGTCACCTACAGGTGTCAGAAAATTGTGGACAAGGAGGCAATTGAGCTAGAGATTTTAGACACTGTTAATAAGGTACAGAGTGATCGAAACTAGATCTCACAGTACGTTGTTGTACTGTGTATCTGCTGCTGTGATGTTTTACAGTCATATTTATCCACAGACTCAAAGAAAGACAGCAGGATGATCTTCCTTGTCAAACAGCTGATGAGATGCAGGACTCTCTGAACATTCCTTTCATGTCTGCTGTGCTGAATCTCAGGCTGGTGGAGCAGCTTTAACAGCCCGCCTGCCATTGATCATGTTACACAGTAGAGCAGCACTTGTTAATTCATAGGATTAGGCTGAAGCTTTACCATCTGTGTGAATGCAGTAGAGTAGCAGTTCTGATGTTTCGGGTGACTTTGATACACCCGCTGTAGGTTTTGTAGCCCGTACTAATGCACTGATGATATAAAGGATAGCTGTCATGCCGTTTCAAACCAAATTAATATTTGGTTAACGCACTGAAACACTGTATGGCTATTTTTAATCTATACATATTTTGGGAAAGCTAAATAATGGAGACACCCAAAATGTGCAGTGCTGTGACTCGAGGAATAGGATTAGGTAGCACTACATTTGAGAAGCAGGAGGTTGTGGGTCTGTGGATTTAATTTACATTCTCCAGAAACACCTTAAGAACCACATCTTTGAAAGTCCAGATGTGCATCAGCTGTATACTCACAGATCTATTTATTTGTTTTTAGGAAAGTGTAGGTCCTGCGGGGTCCTCTCTGGAGAGTTCCATTAAATGGGGTGATGGGTTTCTCATTATGTACTCTGTGACGGATCGCAACAGTTTTGATGCTGTGTCGCGCCTGAAGAGACTGATTGACCATGTTAAACAAACGCTCGGTAAGGCTAAGATCAGACTGTTCTGCTATTAGTGCTACTGCGAGTAGTCATGTTTATGTATATGGACCCTCCAACTAGCGAACAGCGCTGTTATCCATCAGTGTGACTCATCCTGCCTTAATTGGTCTCAGTTCAGAGATTTCACCTCAAGCATGAACTCTTAATATAGTACACTGCAGCCTGCGAGTGTACGTTTGTAAATGACTGATAGATACGTGGAAAGAGATAAAGAGAGAGAGAAAGCATCACAACACTGCAGTCTTTTATTATGCCATCTATCTCCAGGTACTGTCATTTTTATGGCAGTCTGTTCTTCTTCAGAGCCACAGCGTCCATTACATCATTCAGTGTCTGCGTGTGTATGTGTCTCCCAGGTATTCCAACAGTCATCGTTGCCAACAAATGTGACATGGAGAACGGCCGAGTGGTGAGGATAGAAGAAGGACAGGCTTTAGCCTCGGATCTGAGGTCAGTACACTTAGCTCTATCTTTTGAGCTGAATTGTTTAACCCTAGAATGCATAAAGGTCAAGTTTACCCCATAGTTTTTAAAATATTTTTGCAGTTTCCACTATTTTTATTTATAATATTTATTATTATTATTATTATTTTAACAAATGTAATAAAAAAAAAATCAATGCATAAATATCAGTATAATACTATGGAACTGTTAAGTATTTCATAATTGTAATAATAAAATCAAATTAATATATAAATAATAATAATAGCTATTTTATATAACAACAGTAGAATCTTGTATGTGAGCCTCAGCCATGCAATTTTCATAAAAGTTTGCAAAAAATAAATAAAAAATCAATACACCACGTCAAAAAAGAGTCAAAATTAATATAATATAATGTAATATATTTATTAATAATAATTATAATAATAAACTATAAGAATAATAATCCTAATTAAAAATGTGATTTAATCAGTCAAATGTTTTTTTACACGCAGATTTGGGTTTGATGTAAATGCCTCTGATATTATGTAATATTTTGAGTTTGAAAGCGTTGCTGTGTGTTAAAGTAAGGGTTTTTCCGGTGGTGTAGGTGCAGTTTCTTCGAGCTGTCTGTGGCAGAGGACGCTTCAGCAGTGGAGGCCGCGTTTGGTCAGCTGGTGCGTGAAGTGCGTCAGGAGTTTCAGCGCCACCTGCTGGCCATGGACAAGCGTTCACGGATGCTGCAGATGAGACACGCTCTCAAAAACAAGCTTACACGGAGTAAAACCATGCAGTGGTGACCAGAAAGACTAACCGCGGTTCAGACATAGTGCTGTATACTTGCGTGACAAGTGCCTTATAGATTTCCAAATATTGTCATGGACATTGTTGTGCATGTGTAGTTTATGAAGGACAGCATAGCAGCAAAAAGCAGTGTGTTTTTAAAATGTTCTGGCACTGGCTCCCTTAAAATACTCCTTCCATTGTTTGAACAAACAGGTAGTCTCAGCTCAAACTTTTGCAACTGATTTAGACAGAAGCTTACATTTTGGACCAACAAACAGAACAAAGTTAAGATCTACAGTAATGCACAGTACTCACTGTGCATTAAATGGTTTTACTATAAAGTATTTGACCTCTTAAGATCATATACCTCTACTTTTGCATCGATTTCGTTGTAAATGATGTAATTCCAGTGATGTAATTCACTTTTATTCTTTATTTAAACTGAATTTTATGTGTGAGAATCATAAATGCTTATTTATAGGCACCAGATTTATTCCAATAGACTGAGCTTGTCTAGTATGATTAAGCCATGCTTAAAATAGCAGATGAAGCACCATGTGGCAGATGATCCATCTTCTGACTTGGTATTTTGATTCAGTTTAATTCTCATGTGCCTCTATAAGACTGAAATATCATAAGGGAACAGAACCAATTATGGTGTTTTTTTTTATTTTACACTGCTGTTTTTAGACTTAATATATCCTGGCATTGTGCAAAATAAACTCTCTGGAGTAAAATGCTCCCAAAATGGGTAACAGGACAATGCATTATGCTGAATGTGTATTATTAATTGTGCATGTTTAAATGTTGATTAGGATGACATTTGCTGCTTCGGTATAAAAAACAAGATTTAGAGAGAGAGAGAAAAACAGACTACTTAATTTACAATTTTATTTAGCAAAAATGGTAAAAATAAATAAATACAAATTGATCAAATGCTCCAGTAATATCCAGCCTCCTCAACAGAAAGAATTTATGAAGTTATATATTCAAATAACTTACACATGGACTTCTATGAGAAAAGGTAAACAGACATCAGGCAACACACAAGATTAAGAAACAAAACGTACAAAATGTTAAAAAAAAAAAAAAAGTCAAATGAAACAAAAGAGCAATACACATCCCTTTTAAAAACTATTATGAAAGAATCTAGACACTTTTTATACAACAAATCGATGTAAATTGGTTTCTTAATTTTATAGTTAAGGACGTTAGATTAAGCACTGATATTTTCACGTTGCAGTAATCTATCCTTAATTTTACTTGAGGGTTTCATCAACCTGAATGAGGTAACAGCATGAGGTGTAAGAATGTGAATCTTCATAAGCATTACTATGCCCATCTCAAAAACATGAACAAAAGCCTGAGCCCTCGGTAAACACTATTAATATCTGAGGAGATCAGATTCCACACACTTCAGGACACAATACCCAATTCTCATGTGTAAAGAACATGAATGAGGAGACACAGTAGATTCCCATCTATCTCATCAGAGAACATCTGTCACAGAAGAACTGTCAGTCCTACTAACCACATCTGGCCTTGGGATTCTTGGCCCTAAAGGACGAGAGATGACATTTGCAAATGTCACATCTGATGAGCATTTATGTAAGGGCTCTCTTCTTCCCTTTTCTCTCTTTTTTCAATACACTAGAAAACCTGACATACCATTAAACCACCAAACGGAACGCAGCTTCCCTACATGTCACTTTGGAATTTTCGCACTTGTTTTGAAATGTGTTCTAGTAACCTTATATTATTAGCTTCTATCAAACAAAACGTGTGAATACTTTGAAAATGCAGATTAAGGGGGCGGACACTCAGATCATCAGACTGGGATGGAATCCTTTAACTAAAAGTAAAGTTATTTTCATAAAAATGTGAACGAACATACCAGCAATTAATTTCGTGTTTTGATGTAAGACGTAAGCACTTTTATTGTTCTTATGTGTAGTGGTCAGGTTCACTATAGGCAGCGCAGTCACTGTCCTCACTAACACAACCTGAATGATCACACACTAGATGACAATGTAGGTTCTGTTTCCGAAAAGGGAAAAATACGCACTCGTTTTGCTGACGACTGACTCTAAGACACCGACAAGTCATAACACTACGATGAAACAGCCTAACATAGTCTATATAACTTAAGGCAACCGATACACAGAGGATACAGCAGGCCAGAGCTGCAATGTTTAGCATTGAAAACACTCACGAACCTGAAATGAAGATATAAACACTTTAGATATTTCTGTCTTTTATCAAAAGCGTGTTTGACACCACCATGTTTCTGGATTATTTCTTGTGCTTTTTTTTATTTTTCTTTTTTTAAACACTATGGAAGTGTCGTCTTGGCACATGATACAGTGTTAAAGCTACCGCGGCTGTATCTCAGGTGTTACAACTGGTCTGGTGTGTTGGTCTGTGCTTGTTCGTGTGCAGAGAGAGCTCTGAAATGGTAAATAAAGCGATAACAGAGGAGCCCCTAAGAGACACTGGTAAAAGTAGTTGCGCTAGGCACGTATAACGTCTACCGCGTTGTGCTTTTGGACAGGTTTACAGTGAACAGTGTAGTAAAGTGTGTTTAAACGATACAGAACAGAAGCCCTTAAATTGGCCCATAAGCATAACGTTTACTGGCATAGCGGTTTCGTGGGATATTTCTGACTGCATGATTCCTCCCAAGTCGTTGGACAAGGCATTAGACCCCTGCTACAGTCTGGGTAAATAAAAACAAAAATCCTCCGGATGTGGAAATGGAGCGAGAGCGATGCTTGAGACAAATCTCAGATCATTCCCTTCGGTGACGGCGCCTGAACCGCGCTCTCAGTAAATCACATCTGTTCAGTAGATAAGGCATGGTCAGAATTTACCTCACAGACACTTCAGGACTGACACTACAAATACTACTCTACTACTCTTAAATATCTATTTAATGTTCAGAGTAACATAAAAGAAGAGTTCCCTGTGGCATTGATTATTTGGCAGAACAGAACTACGGAATATTTTTTGTAAGAAAGAAGAAAATTATAAATAAGGTCATGTGTAAAAAATAGCAAAACATATTTACAGAAATGTTTCTGTTTTTTTTTTTTTTTCCCTAAAACACCACAAAATAGACAAATGCAAATGATACGAGTTAAACCTCCAGAAGAACGCCTGGAAGACCTGTATTTCTGTCAGTGTGTGATAAAGAACCTGTGTTTGCGCCCCAAGCTCCGTCCTGGAGTCGCAACAACGGAAAAAAATGGACGAAACAACTGCACCTCGGTTGCGTTTCACAGACAAAACGGACGCTGAACTCCTCAACACGCCATATCTTATGTCTTAGATCAGAGCTACAGGACCTGATAGGAAGCTGCACTACTCATTTAGCAGGACGAGACCTTCACCCGATCCAGCCTTCAGGAGCTTTCCCACTCAGAGGTGCTATGGCAACTGTATCAGGCACACAATGGTGTGATATCATTAAATTTTATTACTCTTTTCTATATCATTATTCTTTGTAGAAATCTTTTCGGTGTGCATGCGAGAGCACACACATTGCTGGTACTTTAGGAACCTCCTTCCTGCATGTAGTAAATGGCACTATGGATTTTCTTTCCCTCATAGATACAAGAGATGAAACGACAACACAAAACAACAACACTGTTAACTGGCACGCTTCGGGCCCCAACCGCTATTTCACCCCCTCTGTCACTTCTGTAAGGGGCACGATTGAGCCGAGGAGGGCCTGTGGAATGACGCTGAGGTCGCTGTTGTTTTTGTGTTTTTTTGTATTCTCCTCCCCGGCGGACATGGTTCCGTTGCTACCAAGAACCGCCTGGTTGCTGCTGTTATTGCTGAAGGCTGCGGCGTTTGCATTTGTCGGTTCGCTCTTGATTCTTGACGTGCTGTTGATCTGTGCGCTCTCCTCACTGTCCTCGTCACTCTTCGCACCGGCGGCCTCTGGGTTGTTATTCAGGGTGATCTGCTTTAAGCCATCGCTCATGTTTGTGAGGGTGCTTATTATCACCGTAGCTTCCGAGGAGCTTGTTGGGGCGTTTGTGTTGTTGTTTGTGTCTGTGGTGACTGCACTGGAGCTGCTGGGTTTGGAAGCTCCGTTGTGGGAGGTTTCTCCGTTAGCCATGGCTTCAGGGCAGATGAAGGGAGACAACTGGATCCCTCTGATCAGACGCACCAGCCCTCTCATTTTCTCGAGCGAAGCCTCCATCTCTCTCTGCTGGGCCAGTACGCTGTTCTTGCTGTCCATACATCTCTATGCGGGGAGAGAGAGGACACAGTGCTGCTGATTCATGCAACCAAAATCTCATCATTATACAGTTATGGAATAGTGGCTTTTTGGAGCTATGGGATAATGAATGAATGCATCAGTTAGATTTGTAATTTCAGTGGTATTACTCGTGGCACAGAGCAAAAGTGGATATGAACTGAAGAATTCACTCACTGTTATAGAGTTGCTGAGCTGTCCGATTCTGTGCTCCAGAGTCTCTCTCTCCTGCCGCAGCTCTGAGCTCCATCTCTTTAGACGATCTTTCTCTCCCTCTTTAGCTGTAGGGAAGTAAGCGTATTTTTACATTTTCGTCACAGATAAAATTAATTTTTAACAATTCTGTGGAACGCTTTGAAGCAGATCTAAATGACAGCAATCGTGGAGGCTTCTGTTGAAGCCAACAGTCAGCACAGACAGGGTTGGGATCATTTAAACATCTTGGTAAATGTGAATTTATAAATATGCTCTTTTCCTTTTTCAAATAATGTGTAATTCTTAAAGGAACACGCCACAATTTTTGAAAGTAGGCTCATTTTCCAACTCCCCAAAAGTTAAACAGTCGAGTTTTACTGTTTTCGAGTCCATTCAGCAGATCTCAGGGTCTGGCAGAGCACTTTTAGCTGCAACTTAGCATACATCATTGAATCTGATTAGACCATTAGCATCTCAGCAGGCACAATGATATTGCAAAGTGCCTAAAAATAGTCCCCAGTATTTTAAGCATCAAAGTTCCTTGATTATTACGCTAGAATGAGAATACAGTTCCTTGCCATATCAGCCAAGAAAATCACAACTTTTCATTTTCCGTCTTAGTACACGATGTAACTACAGTAGAGTCAAGTTTTAAACAAGCTCTTTGGTAACTTTTGTGTGTGATGCCAATGGTCTAATCATCTATGATCTATGTTAAGCTACAGCTAAAAGTGCTATCGACAGACCCAGAGATCAGCTGAATGGATTCAAAAACTCTATGGGACTTGGAAAATGTCACCATTGACTTCCATAGTATTTTTTTCCTACTATGGAAGTCAATGGTGACCCAAAACACCCTGGTTACAAACGTTTTTCAAAATATCTTCCTTTGTATTCGGCAGAACAAAGAAATTCATACAAGTTTGGAACCACTGGAGGCTAAGTAAATAATGACAGAATTTTCATTTTTGGGCCAACTATTTCTTTAAAGCATTAGTTAAATGTGAAACTCTTCACCTGCTTTATAGGAGATGTAGGAATGGACAATAGCAAGAGTCCCAGGCCACTCAATGGCATCTTCCTTTTGCAGAATCTGAAGGAAAACATGTAACTCAATGATACTGAAATACACAATTGTTTACACTTTGCTTTCAAAGTAATACACACAAAAACATAAACACTCAAAACGAACATGACAATGAATTCTTAGTAGTGAAAACAAATAAAGTGGAAAGAAATGAGGCTATCTATAAACTTACAAAGTTTTGAGCAGTCATGACATAAATTCTGGTTTTCAGTATTCTGAATAAATATATGGCCCTGCATCAATTTCTTTTAACTTCAGAGGTCTTAAGCAGCTCATGCCTCTGATTTTGGCATTTTAGGCAGAGCTGTGTGACGCCCAGATGATTAGCAAGTATCGCATAAGAGATGCTGCCTGCTGCAGCCACTAAATACCGACTTGTCAATCAAAACCTCATACTTACAGTCTCCACTTCAATCTAAACTGCAATAGTTTTGAAATGAAACATTTCTGGTTGGTCTAAATAAAATATCAGCCTCTTTATCCTCACTTTACGGTCTGTAATTACCATGCCATTACTGTTAAAAAGTCTCTACACTGAAAGAACGTAACCTGAAAGAGTTAAGATAACTCCATAAAGACTGTCTGCTTTGTAAGACCAGTGAAAAAAGTGAAACATGACATGGAACAAAAAGTGAAATGAGTTACATGTGCGAGCATGAACAGCAATGAATGTCTCAGTTACCCGAGACTCTTAATTCACCTCTGCTACCACTAGGTGTCGCTGGTGAGCACGGTGAACATTGGGATAGGGAAGTCTGAATAGTGTCTCAGTAACCGTAGTAGACTATCACAGCTACTTACATCCCCTGCTGAGCTGGGGCTGGGTGAGGGTGAATGTGATGGAAGGGTGAGTGAAAGGGCAGGGGAGAATGGGCTGCCCGCGGTGGGCCGCTGTAGGTCTGGGGAGGTAGAATGATGGCTGCTGGTGGTTGGGGGGAGGGGCCCCCGCTCCACAATACTGCAGTTTTTAGAAAGGCGACCTGGGTGAGATGAAACAAAGGACAAACAAAAACACAAAAGAAAAGAAAAGAAAAAGAAAAGGAAGACGAAACATTGGTGTAGCATACCTCTGACAAGCTGTCCTCATTGGCTAGGGTAGCAGGAAGGAGCGGGTGGGGGTGGTGTGATGGAGTTTGGGAGGGAGAGAGCAACGTTAGATCACAAAAGGAAGCATTGCATGCTGGGTAACAACACATTCTGCAAAAGCTGGCCTCAAATCAGCTGATAAAGGCAGAAGGCATTACATTTAGGCAGATGGGGATAAGAAATGCCAATAACAAAGAAGGATCAGAGGGCAATCATTCAAAGAAGCTTATCAGGCATCAAGAAGCTTATTTTCATCTACAGCTAACACAGATGCTGTCAAATGTTAAGACGAGACTTTAAGTGAATATGCAGCTTCATATTTCAACAGATATTACACATTTATGGGTGCAGTGGGCATTAACTAAAAGTACTATTACATCACACAGTGTATCAACAATTAAAAATCATATCAAAAAAATGACATTCATTCTTATGTTTGTGTGTGTATATATATATATATATATATATATATATATATATACACACACACACACATTTTTTTGTTTTGTTTTTCTTAGGTCAAGAGCTAAATTCAACTAAATAATATAGATGACAATATTGGCCATATCAAAAGTATTCAAAGATTACTTTGGTCAACATTTTGAGGTTGTACTCGAGTCTATCCAGTACAAGAACTAATGGTATACTAATGATGCAGGATTGTCACACCTTTAGAAGGTGCACAACTTGCCTAAATGTAAATCTATAAAGTAGTCTGTGAACACTGTCTAAGTCTTTCACTAATGTATAGACTTTTACAGCAGCCTGAAGACAGTTATTATCCCACTTAACACGCTGCAGGGTCATTTCTTTCTGCCTCACACATACACTCCAGGGCCACTCCACAGCGGAGTGCCTGTAAGCACATTACATAATCAAACAGTCATTACTGCTGAATGTGTGCTTGTGTGAGACAGAGACTGACTGATGGGAGTAAAGCAGAGTGGATCAGTTCAGGATGAGAGGTGTAGAAAAGGGGCTTAAAGCTCTGAATAATAACTGGCTAGTGATTTTTAGAGCAATAAAACTACAATTGAAACTACACAATTCATTGTGGATGTTAAGTCACATTTTACCGATATGTATAATATCATCTTGTGATAAGCTCATTTGCATTTATTTTTCAACCTGAAACATTCAAAGTAGATTTTTGCATTCATTGCTTAAATTTACTCTTTTTTTTGACCTTGTAACATTCAAGCCAAATGCTGTAATTCTCTTTTGCTTAAACTCCGCCTCTTTCTTACAGTCTACTGCATTCAGCTCTACCTTCAATCCAATCATCAACCAATGCTTGGAACCAAATCTCTGCCTTTTTTATTTTTAATAAGCCATTATACTTGGATATGCGTTTCTTTATGCAAAAAATATTTGCTGCTTCATCAGTTGAATCCTGACTTTAGAGTGACAGTTCACCCAAAAATGAAAAGTTGAGTTGAAGTACTGTTGTGAAAGTGCATCTAAGTTTGACAAGAAAGAGAAGAAATTGTTGGGAAAAAAATCTTTTTTTTTTTTTTTGTTAGTTGCACACAAAAATTACTCTTGTAGCTACATAAAATTACGGTTGTCCTTACTACCCTTCTATGGTAATTACATCTCTGTCTATGACAGGGTCATAAAGCTCTCAGATTTGATCCAAAATATCTTAATTTGTGTTCCAAAGATGAACAAAGGTCTTACAGTTTAGGAACGGCAATAAGTAATTAATGACAATTTACATTTTTCAGTGACTGTCCCTTTAATGTCAGTAGCACAAATGGTGGAGTTAAATCCATAAAGTATGAGCAAAAGCAACAGTGTTGCTTGCCTTAGCAAACACCTCTAACAACCTGTAATGTCCATGCTTGGATTTTTGCAAGCGGAGTATCTAATACAGGCACAGAAAGCTCACCTCTCTTCCTGCTGGACTGGTTTATGGAACTCAGATATGACACTGAGCTCTTCTTCCGCTGAAACATACAGAAGCGTGGACATGTAAATCAAATAACGGTTCATTCAAATGGATATTTCTAATCAGTCTACACACAACTGCTCTTGTTTTAGGAGCATGTGTGTGTGTCTGTGTGTATTTGTTACCTCTGGTTCAAACATAGCTCCGCTATATATTGGATTTGCTGTTGTTCGTCTCTTGCGTTCCTGACGCCTGCTTTGAATCTCTACACAAACAAAGCACGAAAGGTCAATACATGTGCATGCACACAAACAAACCCGCACACAGACTCATTTCTTTCTCCTGACCTTCTAAATAGTCACGCGTGACCAGTCCCAGAGACAACATGAAGGCCAGTTTCTGTGGAAAAAAACATCATCATCATAATTTACATCACCATACTTATTATCGTCATTATAAACGGTGATGAAAACATAAGTGTATTTTACCAGAGGGCTCTCCTGATGTTTAGAGCAAGGAGTGTGCGTGTTGGTGGGGGCAGGTGAAGATGGTGCATCTAAAGACAGTGGAGGTGAAGTGTGTGTAGGCGTGTCTGGAGAGATGAGCAATGAAGTCTTTGGCTCTGTCCCATATTCCACTGTGGGTATCTGAAGCAGAAAAGATGTATTAATACATACACTACAGTTTATTTAACAGTCTGTGGTCAGTAAAGTTGTTTTAAATGTTTCTAAAAGATGCCTCCTATGCTCACCATGACTGCAAAAACACAATAAACATTGTATGTACTAATGAATGAACTCTAAGCACACCTAAATACATTTCTCTCACCGTGTTGTCAGAGCTTGGGCTGTTGTGAGGTAATTGCTGTGTGTGTGTCTGCACAGACGGCAGCGTGTGTGTAGATGGGGAGATCAGGATGCTTGTGTTGTTCGAGCTGTTGGGGCAGGGCAGGCCATTGAGGATTCGCATCTGCTGGACGTGACCAGAAGATGGAAGGGCAGTGCTCAATAACACCGGTGACTGTAAGGTGTGCACAGAAACCTGACCAGCAGCTGGAGACAAAGATGCTGGAGGTTTTGGCCTGACCTGCTCACACACACACAGGAAAAAGAGAAGAACTATTTCTGGAATGGCTGGAGAAAACAAAAGGTAGGCCTAAGCAGTGGAAAAATGACTGAGGTATCAGAAAAGTGATGCTTAACTCAGCAGTTTAACACAGCAGCTCTTTCACATCAACATTGCAGTTTACAGAAAGATACTACAATACAATATAATTGAAAGCAGGCTACTTATTGACTATTGTAATAATGGTTCATTATTTGCAATAAACCTTATATTTCTGTTTACATTCATCAAGTTTAATAAAACGGGATGAAGGACTGTTTATTTGTGAAGTGTGTCATTTACTGAATTATACATTTAAAAAAACTGTTTCATTATTTAATATAACATAAATCATTTTTCTATACACTACCAGTCAAAAGTCTGAACAGTAAAATTTTTATTTTTTTAACGTAGTCTCTTCTGCTTACCAAGCATTAATATGATCCAAAGTACAGCAAAAACAGTCAAATTCTGAAATATTTTAACTATTTTTAACTAGTTTTACTGCCTTTGCTGTATTTTGGATCAAATAATGAAGGCTTGGTAAGCAGAAAAAACCCTTACATCTTAATGTTCAAAAACCTTTGACTGGTAGTGTAAATTTCCAACTTAAATGATTATATTATATAAGTGACTATAATTCTATGTGATATACATTACCTAACATTTGAGGTCAGTAAGATTGTTTTTTTAAGACACATTGTTTTAAATAAAGTTCTGTTTCTTTTGAACAATTTATAAAATAAATGTGAAATTAAATTAAATTACATTTAAGAATATTTTTTATTTAACAGTTTTTGATCAAATAAATGCATCCTTGGTGGGTATGACAAAAAAAATAAATCTCATCAACTCCAAAATTATATACCACTGTATCATAAAATTATTCTTGTGTTGCATAATTTATAGCAGCCAAGCCTAGCATTATATGCACACAAACACACACACACGTTAATTTTTGTGATTTATGGGGACTCTCCATAGACGTAATGGTGTTTATACTGTACAGACGGTATGTGGTATTGTCCTACACTGACCCTACACCTAAACCTACCCCTTACAGGAAACTATGTGCATTTTAGATTAAAAAAAAACACCATTTAGTATGTTTTTAAAACGTTTTGAATTACGGGGACGCTGAAAAATGTCCTCATAAAACACCTTCACATTGTAATATCTATATCATACCAATGTCATTATACAAATTTGTGTCCTCATAAACCACATAAACACATACAACACCAATACAACAGCACAGGATACAGCTGGAAAGAGATCAAGGTTAAGGATCAATTTACTGTACGGTCAGAAGCAACATCCAAAGCAGGGATTGCAAATGTCACCACTACGCAAGCACAAAGAAATTAAATCCAGAGCAGGAAAACAAGGTGGAGTATGATGAAAATATCACACATAAAAGTAACACCTGCAGCTGAAAAAAAAAAAAAAAAACCAAGACATATAGAAGCACACTAACACTCAGCAGTGAGGGGATTTCACTAGTCCAGCCAGGCAGTAGGGTGTGAAGGGTTTCTATGGAAACAAACCTGCGGTAGAGTGGCTGGCCGTGTTGTCTGTCTGGTTGGTGGAACAAACTGAGGAACTTTGATAGGTTGGGAGGCAGCTTGCACCTGTGACAAGACCGCCCATTTAGAAACCCTTACTTCACTAACAAAACACTAACTATTTTAGCCATAAACAGAAACAGATGAATTGGAACAATTGTGTATAACATCTAAAAGTCCCTGAACTCTTGGGATCTAAATTCAATTGCCTCCCAACTCACATGCAGTTTGCAAATCAAGCTGGAATCAGAAAAACAACTCTGCTTGTTCTATAACGAGAGTCAAAACAACTAAAGAAATACTTACAACAACGGTGCTATTGGGTATGACTCGCACTGGCTCTCCTCCCTGATTGGTGGTTTGGATGACTGGTTGGAAGTTTACTGGGGACTTTTGAGGATCTGAGCTAGTAGGGCTTGCCAGTAGTGTGCTGCCAAGGGTTGTAACCACGGTGATAGTAGGTGCTGGTGTCATGATGATAGGTGAGGTGGGTGTGGCAGCTCTCAGCACCAGAGGTAGAGTCTTTGAAGCAATCACAGGGGCCACAGAGCTCTACGGGGTCACAAACACATATACGCATTCACTTTTTCCTTTTAAAGTATGGAGAAAAAAAAAAAAAAAATTAATTACATTTAAAAGATCATTGTGACTAAGAGATATAAACTTGCAATTAGCTGCTATAAAGTAAGAAGTGAGAAATATAAACTCGCGATTGCAGAATAGCAAGATATAAACCCTTATATAAACAAGACACATAATGGCCTGCAGAATATTCTGGTCACTGTTCTTATAACTGAAGAAAAAAGCCACTGAGATCCTGTTACCACAGCTACAGTGAGTGTAACTGCCATCATCTACAAAGAAAGCTGACATACGTCTGAACTTATATATATTGTTATATTTTTAGCAAATACTTAAATATATAAATATTCCGTCTCCTCTAGTGACCAGTTGATATGGTGCAAGTAAGCATACACATATTCCTAAGATATGAACTGTATGTACACTAAGGATGCAACAATTTTAGATTTTGTTGGTACGATTATAGTCTGAAGAATAATCACGGTTTTATGATTATGATGATTATTATGCATTTATTCATTTCATAACATTACTAATGTATGAAATCACATGAACACTCTTTAGATATTAAAAGAGTCATACAAAGCCAATTTTCCACTAGCTAATATGATTATTTAGGGTCTTAATGGAAAGTTTGTAATATAGTATGTTTTAAAATTTCTCAGATAGTGTAAAAAACCTCTTATTTTACCCTGTCATAAACACCTCTTCAGAAATCACTCTGTTCTGTGTACTTCCCCTTTAAATCTTCACGAGCTCCGCTGACCCCGCCCCTCTTTTCCGAGATGCTCTCTGAGGATCTTTTTTGAGCCGTATTCATAGTGAAACTTACTAATTAGCACATTATTAGGAAAAGCGATTTGCAAAGATTCATTAAAAGACATTATACTCACTGCTTCTGTAGGTGAGGCTGATAAATGCATTTCGGTTGATTAAGGGTGCCTTTCCTTCAGAACCAAACGTAACGTTAATCCTCTGCATCTGAAGTCACTCAGATGTCAGGGATAAATCACTACTGCTATGTTTATTAATACATTCAGCAACAAAACACCTCAGTCTCTTAGGAGTTTTGCTTGTCTCTGATATTTGCTTGTCTCTAATATTAACTTTATTTAACTGTTACTACACGGAAATTAACCAAAATATTATTAAAATCAACTGTCATCCATAGGTAGTATAGACTAATTCACACATGCAACCGTCACCTCTCTCTCGATCGATCGACCAAATACTTAATTCAAGAAGATTTAGTAACTGATTTAAGAAAATGTGATTTTACCACACTTTCATTTCTTTCTTATTTGAAGCGGTCACAGTGCTGAGCTAATGAGCTCATAGCTTCGCGTCAGGTGGTTCCCGCCGTGGATTAAAATCTAGCTGTCTGTTATTCATTATGCATTCATTCTTCAGCAGCAGTTTTTTACAGCAATATTTAAATTACACCTTCTTGGTGTTCCCAAAATGGTCTCCCACTATCGACAGACATTTCTCTGGGGGAAATAAAGGATCTGTTTAGTCCTCTGTCACAGTGAGTAATTTGTGTAGTAGCCTCGGCGGTCCGTGTCTCTATAAGCGCATCACAGAAGCCGGTGCACCGCTGGTGTAACTTTGTGGTGTAACTTTTTTACGCAAGCTGCAACAGTCTCGTTCTGTGTAACAGAAAAAATCTATTTAGCGTAAATTTTACTGTTACCGTGACGAGTTAAATCGCGGTTAATAGCGAAACCGGTTAAATCACTGCATCCCTAATGTACACAAAGTATTTTTAAAGAAGAAAAAACAACAGCAGCTGTAATTATTTGATCGATATCAATAAAAAAAATGTATCAAGCATCAAGTTTGGTTGCGCCATATCGTTGTCTCGCGCTGGTCTGCTGGATTGCTCTTCATAAGCAGAAAATGAGAGCTGCAGCGAGCGAGGAAATTGTAAACAAAAGAGGAAAAGTCAGTTCGCCAGTATGGCAGTTTTTCTGGATATTGTCTTCTGCAAGTTATGCAAGACCTTCATTCCTGCCAAGACTGGTAATACCACGAACTTGATGTACCACCTTAGGAGCTCACCCTTTGGAGCACAGCTGTATTCAACCAACAACATCTATAGCTGCAGCACCGTATAAGCAGCAAACCACCGTGGAGAGGTACTCTGCATCAGTGTATTATGACAAAGAATCTAACGGTACAAAGATATAACAGAGGCAGTGGCATTATGTTTAGTTTTTTTTAAATATTTCAGTTTTCCATGGTTGTTGACGTTTCTGTCTTAATAACTGAGGGGATTATGATCAAAGGAAGGTTACATTTCAAATGTAAATGTAATTTAAATGTAATATATTTTTCTCCTGGTCCTTATTTTAAATGGGTCATAAAAATATCAATAATTATCGATATCAACCGATATGAAACACTGATTTCGTGATATAGTTTTCAGCCATAAATTCACACATTTTTCTATGTCTTTAGAGGGGGCACCTGTATGTTGTCCTACTGTACCTGAAGGAGTAGGGTATTGCTTCTTGTGTTTTGTGTGGGTACCTGTGGAGTAGTGAGGCTGGCAGCAGGCAGAGGCGTCTGTGTCTGGGTGATGAGCAAGGTAGACGTTTGCCCATCGGCTTGTAGTGTCTGCAGCTTCATATCTTCCTGTTTCACCAGTAGATCCCTCCGTAACTGCTCCACCACCTTTTTCTGAGGGAGAAAGAGAGAACAAGCGGCTGTTCATTTTTTGTGTTCTGTCACTCGTACCTGCAATGAAGTCTCTCTCACTCACACCCTCTCTTTCTGCCTGCTGTTGATAAGAGAGTTTGTGATGTTGGATTTGGGCCCATTTGCACTGACAGCAAGAGGGAACATGGAGTCCCTACAGCTGAACATCACTCTCTTTGTCTCTTTCTCTCTCAGGCAGGGGGCCAACAGTATTCTGCCTTCAAAAACATCTTAAAAGTAATTTAAAAAAACAAACGGATTACGGCATAACAGGAACATTTAGCAGTAATTTATTACCATTAGCATCAGTTGTGACTATGAACTTTGTCCGGTACACAGCTAAAAAAGTGCTTCTTCAAATCAAGCATAACCTCAGTAATTAGAAGATATGCTGAATTAATGTAAAATCTGTGTCTAAAACTCTACTTATTAAGGTACCCTTACATATGAAATGGATAATCCACTTTAAAATGAAAATCGTGTCATCATTTACTCACCCTCCTGCCATTTAAACTTTCATGACCTTCTTCTGTGGAACACGAAAGAAGATATTTTGAAGATTGTTTTGATGTGGGTTAATTTTCGGCTGTATATTGAAAGTCGATGAGTTAAGTTCGTTTCAATCTTATTTACTTTAAATGTATGAAACATTCTTCAAAATATCTTTGTTTTCCACACAAAAATTGTATTTTATTAAACATTTTATAAATGGACACAATGACAAATGGGCAGTTTGGGAAACTTATTAGAAAACACCACGCATTTCTATTTGGTTCTGCTAATAGAACATAAATTCACCTTTAAAGGTTAAAATGTTCATCTGTTCATATTTATAATGCCGTCTTTTTCTATTTAAGAAAGATTTCCACATAATAAGAACTAGACCATTAGCAGTTACAAGGCCACACTGAGTCCTACATTTGCATAATAAGCTTAAAACACAGCATTTTCAAAACAGACATGCTTTAGTGACATCTGTGGAAGGTTCTTTACAGATTACCAATGAACGAGACAGAAATGGAAGTCACATGTAGAAGAATGAAAAATAAACAATCTCCATACTTACTTATTGAGCTCAATTATGAATGTACAAAAAAAAATAATAATAATAAATGATTCTAAATGGTGAACACGATCACTTCTCACAAACTCCAAATACAATTTATTTGAAGCCATCTACCGTCAGTGTTACAGTTTGGCTGTAAGAGTACCCGACTTTACTCAATGCAGGCTACAAATGTGCAATACAGCTTGTTTGTGTTCAGCTGAGTATGTGTTGATTCTGTAACCAGTGAAGACAGAGCGACAGATACATTAATGAATATGAACCCCCCCCCCAGTCCTCTCACTGATTACAGCTAACAGGCTCCCTCCACCATCTGTTAGACTCACACACACTCCTAGATCTAGGAGAATTCCACCGGACACCGAATGTGTGCGAGCGAGGAAGCAAAGCAGGGCACTTTATTAAACAGTGCTGCAGGCTGGAACATTTCTGAACGCTGAAGCTTTAAAACAGTGATTACAGGGCTGACCTTGTGTTTCTCTTCTTCCTTTTTCTCTGCAGAAAGATTTCAGGTGTGTGTTTTTCTCCCGTTGATGGCAGCCGCTCTGTTCTGTTACTTTAAAAAGCTTTGAGATACTAATTAAAATTTCTCTCTGCTGCCTGCAGTCTACAACGCATCTTTTCTCCATTTCCTCCACAGAACTTTGGGTTCTGTACAGTAAGCTCAAGCGAAGGACAGTACGCCACGTAATCATCCCCAGACATTAATCACCAGTTATTGAAATGTCAAACAAAAGGGGGAAGAATAAATTTGTGCGTGTGCATATGTGTGTTGGCAAATTGTTCATTTGGCAACACAAAACCACAGCGCACAAATCACACCACAAATGTTCAGCACAATACGACACAAAACAATGCCATGATGCAACACAGGGTTCATAACCTAACAAGAGCGCCCTCGTTTTCTCGGGACACACTTTCAGACCCCAGGTAATTGAACTGATCAAGACACACGTGTAGCTCATAGAGAACACTGATACGGCAGCAGGTGTTCTCTCAGAGAGCAGCTCTCACCTGCCGCTCACTCAGCGCTGTGATCTTGGCCTGCAGGTCACGGAGCTGCAGCTTCAGATCTGCATTCTGTACAAAGAACACACACACTCCTCCCTGATACACTAGTCCAGCGGCCAGTATATGAGAGCGTATCGCTCAAACAGTAATGAAAACGTTCAGTGAGGGAGACGCACCTGTGGATCTTGCTTCATCTGGCTCACGAGTTTCTGCGAGAAAGAGAGAGAGAGAGAAAGTTTTAGCATTCTCATGAGTGGGAAGAACATGCCGATGCAGTGACCTCTAGAGGACGGTGAGGGTACTGGAGTCGTAACAATTACACACTCCATCCATATGGTGTGAGGGGAGGGCTGTGGGGATACCTGATGGATCTGGATTTCCACTTTGAGTGCTTCCTGTAAATTTTGCAGTTCCATCATCGATCTCTTCTTCCCAAAACCCAACACAGCTGCCTGGCGCATAAGAGGAAGAGAGCAGATATTCTTTCATTAATTGAGATGTCTACGCATAAAAAGTAGTAAGAGAGCTTTTTAGGCCTGACAGGGTGCATGACTATGCCATGACAGATCTGTTAGAGTGCTAGTGCGAGTGTGCGTAAATCTGCTCAGTGTGAGTAGGATATATCTCTGTGTACTGATTCAATCAGAACTACTCTCATCAAATCCCGCCTGAACACCATGGATCAAACTGAACAGCGCTCTTCTGCACATACACAATCCTGTTCTCTCCCTCTGTCATTCTTCTTTGGGGGGAAATGATGCTGATGCATGCATTAACTGTTTCCGTCTCTCCCGGCCTCTGAGAATCTGTTGTAAAGTAAGCTCCTCAGAACTGTGTTGCTACGCTGCTGTTTCGAGTGATAATTACACTAGGTAGTTTAGGAAAACATTTAGGTTAATTAGCTAGCCAATGAAACACCTTAAAGCTGACCATCACAGTTGTGTCAGAATGTGTGCACCCCCCTTAGGACAATGGTTTATTCTATACCTTCCCAACGTCTGCCGTCTTGAACACCATCCAACTGGCAGAGTGGGGGGTGGAGCTGGAATAGACAAGAGAGGATGGTAAGGAGCACACACACATTTACACACAGCAGCACTCTGAGTGACAAATCTACATCAGAACAATATTGAAGAAGAGATATCAGCAGGAACACATAAAGTAGAAGCTTTGTGGAGTGGGAAAAAAAAAGATATAAGCTAAATTGATAGGACACAGAAACTGGAGGCTTACTGGAAAATAAAACAATGCTTCTTCATTTGCTGAAGTCCCTTAAAGGGATAGTTGAGCCCAAAAATAAACAATTCTGTCATTATTACCCTCATGCTGTTCTAAATCTGGTTGCCTTTTTTCGACAGACAGGGTTTTTTAAATAGAGTTTTCATTTTTGAAAGGACTATTTCTTTCAATCAAGGGTTCTAAAATAGAACTACAAAACGCTTCTATGAAAACTATCCGCTAAAGGCTGGAATACCCTACATGACTTTTAAAATTGGAACGGATTTTAAAAAATTGGGCTTCATATACTTACGGACTGTAATATTCTCAGAGGAAAAATAGTCCATCATAAACTAAATGACTAAAGATCATTACTAGACTTTAAAGTTTCTGCACTGTTGCTCAGAGAAACTATCAAATGAAAACAATTTGCATTCTATAATTGTCTAAAAATATCAAACATTTAATTTATTCCAACTAAACTGAATTATAGACTGAAGCTAAAAAAAAACATTTACCCTTCATACACTACATGATTTTCGATGTAATCTGTCAACTTAAATCAGCAGACTGGCTGATTTTTGATAACTAGCGTTAAATGTTCTAGACTGTAAATTAAAATATAAGTAGCTAGTACAATGTCACCATATTTACAGAGGGGCAACTAAGTCCCTTGAAGACAAGTATGTTCACTTGGTGGCCATTTTGATAACACCAATTGCAAGTTTTTTCTAGTTTATTATCTTGTATTTGGAAAGACCAAAATCTATACTTCACGCAGGCTACATAATCAGGAATATAATCATAAATTGTGCTTATTAAGGCCAAATCACTCAAAAGGGTATTTTTCAGCCAGTAACAAGTACAAACAGGCAATTGGCTTTAATCAATGCTTTAATCAAATATAATAATGCAGGATTACAGCCAGGCCCTATACATTGTAATTTCTCCATATTCATAGATGTACAAGTGGACTGTCTCTATTTTATAAGTATCTTTAGAGTAGAATGAAATGATGCCAGTGCAAATTCCCTCACTTCCTGCTTTCTCTGGTTTGTTTGAGCTGTCATTTTTTGTTCTCGATACTTGTGTGTCACAGAATCAGTCTCTGTCTCTGCCACAGATCATCACTCTCCTCTCATCGGAATGAAAGCAGAGACTACCAGATGGGCACTCCACACACTAAGAGCTTCTCACTCATCTACAGAGTGGCACCCTCTATCTGTAGTTGCACCAGTCACTGATGTATCTGCCTCAGGGCAGTATTTAAGCAAAGGAATATAAAAATTATAACAAACCCACAGACAGTATTACATTTTCATATGAAGAACATCAGATCTTACATTGTTTGTGTCCATAGCAGAACAGCAGCGCAAAACAATTTTCTAGGACGTCTGAATTCAGTAAGGGCAAACAGCCAAAGTGATCATAACACACACACACTACACCTGCCTAATCAGACAGGCGCACCAAACCCTCACCTGTTGGCTTAGTAAACAGGCTGAAGCACAAGTAATGTAGAACTACTCCTTAGAGAATAAGAACATGATACACCCTTTTTATTCTCTGTCCTATTAACCAAACTTTCCAAGCCTGCATTTAAATAAGTGTTCTTTCACATATAGAATTTCTTAATTAACACTTAATTCACTCATATATGCACAGCAGGCTACGTGTTTCATTTCTTAAGTTCACATATTGATATAATCCTTCATTATGATGAAGGTGAACGGACTGCTTAATTCTTTTCCTAGAATACTTAATATAATCATATATGTGTTAATAGAGTGCTGCAAAGATTATATATTTTTGTAGCCCACAACCTTGAAATAAGTTAGCATTTGTGCACCTCCAGTTCAATCCGGTAAGTGAATGTTTTTGTTTTGTTTCGTCTTTTTTTTTTTTTATGAAATGCCTGAAGTTAGTTCTGTGGTTGACACACAAGATATTTTCTCATTTTAGAAGAAAATACATCAGTAATAACCCCCTAAGTGATTTTCAAATAAGATTTAAGTGTGTTGAAAAAGCGATTGCTAAATGGGACTACAGAAGTTGTCGGGGGCATTAAATGTCTTCACATTTAACTTTTTTTGTTTGCCTATGTTTAGCTTTTTACTGCTGCCAATTATATTTAGGCTTCAAAATTAATAAAGGTTGTGTTTAGCTATTTATAAGAAACTTTTATTGTTAACAGAACTTATTTTCTGCAATAATCTAAAAGCCAATGGAAAAATACTATTAGGTTTTTGTCGAGGGACCAGGGTGATGCTAACTTCCAGAATGGCCTACAAAAATACACTATTACTGCAGGACTCTATTAATATAGGGCAGAAATAAACTTAAAACAAAATGGAGATGTCTTTGTAACATTTGCATCACTCCATCCAATAGTCTATCTGTCTAGAAGCAAACTCTTCAAAGGATCCATTCTCCATGGATGCTGAAGCCTATCCCAGTAACTTAAGATACTGCAATAATATTTGAGTACTAACATCCAATCATTAATTCCAAATTTTAGGGCATCATTTTAGCGGTAAACATTTACTCTGAGAGAAAATTAATTCATGTTTGTATTAAATTGGACACTGTCACTGTACAGCTGAGAGCATGAACATATATTTCATTCAACCAAATACATCTTGTGAGTATCTATAACATGTTTAATCCTTAAATGGGTTCTGTTTCCTGGGGGAAACAGACATTTGAGAGGTTGGGGGGAGGGCAGTGAATATATGGGCCTCATGTTGTGAAAAAAAAAATACTGAAAAGGGGGCCCTGAAACCACTCAGGTCAAGTGACTTGGTATAAAAATAAAAATAAAACTCTTCCATCCACTCACCATCTTTAAGTTAAAGTAACATGTAACATGAGAAGAGCACTAAAATTTAGGTAAACACTGATATTTTACATGTTATTGACAACTTATACAACTGTGTATGTATATATTTTTATAGAACTGTAAAACTAAAAATAAAAGCAATGTTTCAAAAAACTAAAATTGGATTATTTAATAATGCATACATAAATATTGAGTTCATTGCACATTAAGGGGGAAACGTCAAGTAATGCAAGTATTTTACAGAATGAATTCATGGCAGAAAAAAGCAGGTGGAGAGAAGAAAAAAAATGGCTGTACACTACAGTCAACATAGTTGATAATAGAAGAGCGCAGCTACACATGCATAAAACATGACAAAACTGAAGAGAAGAGAATCCTGTATTCTTTAATAACTTGATACACGGAGCCATTTCAAGCTCCAAAAAAGAAGATTAAAAACAGGGTGTGATTTTGATGGGAACCAACCATACGGCTATTCAATACCAGCTGAGCTAATCACTAAAACAGCACTACTACAAAAAAAGACACAAAATCCCGTGAAACACACCGAGAGAGTAAGAAAGCAGCTCTTGGCGGCCCGGTCGTTAAAGCGGACCGAGCGCCATCTGAAAGCTTGAGAAGGTCATCATCCTCATCATCAGCATCATTAGCGTTCCAGCGCATCCACACCGGAAACAGCACCATCACTTTATATACTCACACAATCACACATCAAACTCACTACACAGGGCCTACAAGTTTCCTCGCGGATTTAAGAGAGAAGATTTAAGGAGACTTTATAACAGCGAGCTCGCGTTTGTGCTGATATGTCAAGGCGTGGTGCCGAGAACACGAACTGGGAAAAAATCTTTCACGATCACACGTCTTGTCGCCCTAGCGGCTCTTAACAATAATAGTAGCTCAACACCGCGAGAGCTGCTCGAGCTCAACACACCAAGAGTACACATACACACACTTTATCAGGTTTATTGCTCGAGGTCTCGTCCCTTGCTCTGGTGAATGTAAGCGCAAAGTGCATTTCTAATGGCATCCCATGACTGTTTGACGGCATGGTGTGAAAACTACGGCACGCGCTGGAATCACGTTTTCATCCATTTTAGTGCAGTTCTGTTAACCAAGTGTCGTTTAAATGGTGTTTCGGTGCCGTTCGAGGCGTCATCGTGTAACGGCTGTAAGTTATAACGTTTCGTTGACTGCAGCTGCACTCTCTCTCCTGCAACTCCTACAATAAAGAGAAATGAACAAAACCCCCCTGCGCTGGCTCTGCGCTTTCACATCCACTCAAATCACTACCAACATAATCACATAAAGAACGCGAAAAGAGTTACAAGACACCGCTCCCAAAAGTTCACAGAATGAAGATGAAAAAACCGAGGTGCACTTACCCTTGTACACACTCCTCCAGCAGTCAAACCCCGATCTTCATACACTTACACACACACTCACCAATTATTTAAATATATATCTACAAACAGCCGAGCATTTCCCCACTAAAACCCTATCCCGCGGATGAATTTACTCCCTTTAGCGCCCTAAAGTTTTGTACAGTGTAACAGAAGGAATCTTCGCTTTGTTCGCGTGATTTTGAACCAAAAACACATAAAAAGACAGAAACTGATATACAAAACAAGAACTCTTCTTCCATCCCATTCACCCCCAGCTTGTGCGCTCGGCGTATCAATGCGCGCAGGAGAGAGATAATGGGACAGCAAAACCGGGCCGTATAACGCACAAAATAACTCGTCCAACAGAGCACATTATTCGTCACGTTGGAATTTAATTTAATATCGTGGCAAACCGGGGCGAAATGATTGTTGTCGGGCGCGAAAGAACACTTAGAAGAAGAGAACTAGTTTATGTAACGGCGCGGCGAATTTATTTCACTTTGCCTAAGGAACGGTCGTAGTGCGCCCCCCATTGCCTAGGGAAAAGCCCCGGATGTAAACTCAGTGAAACTCATGTTGAGTGAAGTTACAATAATGTGCATCCAGCGTGGGCCAGAGATATTGTTAGGACAACAGGAAAAAGATTAGCTCGCGTATTTAATAAATGACGGTATTTTCTAATATTATATTTTTTATATTTATAGGTCAACCTCTTATATCGTCGCGTGAAGCTGAGCCTGAGCTTTTTTATAAGCATTCAAACACGACGTTCACATTGCGATAAACACAAAAGTATTTTATTAGTTCATTTCTAAAGCATTTTATTACTAGCATTATTACATTACACCATGTATTTTGGATATTTCTGGTGATTTAGTATTGTACAAAAGATATGCTTTACGCAGTATATGCCTAATACAAGCTAATTCATTTCACTACCTACTTTTTTCAGTTAATGTGAAATATGTAGGCTACTGTTTATGCATACTGTTAAATTGTTCTCTGTGGTGTCATTTTATATAAAGAGTAATTCGTGAATACAACCTAATTTAGCCACAATTACTTTTGTTTCTTTATTTGTTTGTCAATAGTACTGCCAGAAAGGTTGTGGCCAGTTTTCTAGTGGCATCCATCATGTGCAGTGAACGGTAGGGGGAGACAGAGGGCTGTGTTTGTGAGCGATCGATCCTGCTCTCAGCACCGTTTTCTTTTCTAGGCCCTTGCCTCCTAAACTGGTCCACACACTCTGTCATCAGCACCACTGAGTCATCGCAGTTCGCTTTGAATTATCACTCCGCATAAAAAGAACAAGAAGTACAAGCCTCAACATTTTTACATCCATTTAATAATGAAACACAGAAGAGTGACATCATTTGTCGAGACAGTGCAAACATAACATGCTGAAGCAGTTAAAATTAATATATCAGATGAGAGAACTTTCTTTTAAAGAAAAAAAGTGGAAGATTTACAATGCAAACAAAAAGAGCCGAAAATAATGGCAAACAAGCTATTGATTTGTAAATTAATGTAACCATATCATCGCTTTCCGTGTGTGTTTAATTACAGAGCGCTGATGTTTCTCTGTTTCTTTTTGTAGCGCTCTTGGCTTGGAGGCACGAAGAGTTGAGGACGCCTGTGTAGCATCGATCTTGTATAAAGCATAACATTTCCAGGAGTGAGGTCAGTGAAAGTAGTTGTTTACTATTTTGGGATATGCATACATACTGATTGATTGCATTTACTTTACACAGACATTCCTAGAAGTCTTTCTTAGCAAAGCAAGCGCAGGTAGCTAGGAACACACAATGCTTGTTAAGGTTCTCGGCCCTACTCTCCATTTCACAGCAATGCATGATTTTTTATTTCATCTAACTCAATGGAAGATCAGCTGGTAGTCAGTGACTCATCTTCTTCAGCTCTTGTGTCATTGGACCTCATTGAGCTGTTTCCTCTGTGGCTGATTGTGATTGGCTGTGATCTTCGTAAAAGACACTGATAAAGTATAAAAATGGATTTTTGCACTGCACCTCCAGACTAATCCGAAGTGACTGAACTAATCAAGACTCCATTTATCCGGAAGTCCCACGCTGCCAGAGACTGAGTCAGACATTCTTTTTGTCAACATGTGTTTACATAAAGTAAAGAGCAAAGGAGACTGTCAGAGTTAATGAAAGGGCGCATGATAAGGTGCTTAGCATCTCGTTCCCAAACAGTGTATTTTACACAATCATTATGCAGTTGACGCATGACACCCTAACAAACAAAATACTGAGACTCGTGATCAATAAAGGTCAGTCACAACCAAGACGTTACAATTAAACAAGATCCTCTTTTTCACAGCTATCATCTTCAGTCATCTAAAGCTTAAAAGCTGTTATATACTTTGCAGCATTAGTATAGTGTATTATACAGTATAATATGCTCTATATTGAGAAAGATTTAATTACTTCTTTTCTTCAGCAAAGATGCATGTTGTGAGAGAGTAAAGACATTTACATTGTTAGAAAAGATTTCTATATCAAATAATAGCAAATAAAATAGTCAGAGAATACTAAACTAAAAGCTCATTCCAACACTGATAATACAAATTTGTTGTTGAGCACCAAACCAGCATATCATATATATCATGTGACATTGAAGACTAAAACATAACTTTAAAATATTTATTATATTTCATGGTATTATTGGTTTAACTGTGTTTTTATCAAATGCATCCTTGGTAAGCATAACAGATTTCTTAAAAAAAAAAAAAAACTTGTAATTAAACAATTCTAACCCACCCCGAATATTACAATGGTAGTACAATTATTTTTTGTCACTGTTTTGTGGCAGTAAATATTCCACTTTTTCTATTCTATTCTATTTTATTCTGTTCAATTCCTTTTTATTTTGTCCAATAGTTAAGCCTGATGTGACATTACAGTTTCCAAATCCCAAATGCAAGCAGTGCTCATGCTTTGGTAATACTACCACAAATTTCCATAGCTAAATCTCACTTGGTCAGAGACAGAGATTCATCTTTCCAAAACCGTTAAAATATTGGGGTCCAGGACACCATGATCCTGAAGACTAGTGCTCTTCAGTCCTGCTTGTGGAGATCTTCCTGCAGACTTGATTTCCAACACACCTGCCTGTAATTATGAAGAAACAACGAGGGGCTTGATTAGCTGGCTCAGATGTGTTTGATTGTGGTTGGAGCTGAAATCTACAGGATGGTATCACTCCATGAACAGGGTTGGACCCTGGGTTTATAGGTTTGCTATAAACGCATAGCGCTCATAAACAGCTGTTGAGATGGTATTCTCACTTGAAACAGAGTAGCAGTGTTCAACTTAACAAGCAGATACACATTTTCCTCTGACAGCCAGACTGCAATAGTGAGAGAGATATAATGTGTGGTGTTAGTTTGAGTGGCACAGAATAAGCAAAGCTGTGTTCAGCTGCGGGGAGTGCTGTGATCTGACATCTATGCTGAAGCTACTATACTATATAGCTGAACCACTGCTGCCTTAAACCTCTCATCAGGATGACCACATCCTTCACTCTGAACTCCATTCACTGACCCAAACCCTCTGACCTTACTACACACAGAGAGATAGAATTAGGAAAAGAGATGGTTTTCTTCCATTTTTGTTACCACAGGGCCCTTTTTGCATACTGTATGTTTCTGTCTCTTATGTACCCAGTAATCACTGTCTGCCTGGTTGCTGGCTTTGTTTCTTTCTTTTTTATATGCTCATTCTCTTTTTAATTGAAGTATGGTTTGTAATGTATTTTTTCATGATTGTTGGACAAGAAATAAAACTGTAACAGTTAGGAAACAAGATGGTGATGAGGTACACTGTAAAATAAAGAAACAGCTTGCATAGCTTTATTGAGCTGAATTCATCTACTTAATTATTTGAAGCAAATTTATTCCTTAAACATTAAATGTAATGCAAATATTTTCAGGAATTCTAAATGACTTTCTTCCATTATTCGTGTAGTTTTAAACAACTCATTAATATGCGCTCCACCACATGTTTTTTTTAATGAAATATACAATTGAAGTGCAACTGTTTAAAGGCAGAGTAGGGGATTCGGTTCAAAAACAAATTTTTGTTATGCTGATTGAATGTCTCTTCTCATCCTGATAGCATTCATTAAGTTAAGTGCCCTATATGTATTTTTATGCATTTATATCATCTGTGGAAGGTTTGTTAGTTCAGTCATATTTGGTTGCAACAAAGTGGTTGCCGAGCAAGACAAAGAGGTGTATGTGTGTAGAATCATTTTCAGCTTTAATAAACAGCTCAAACGCAACTCAACCAATCACAATCAAGGACCAAAACTATCCGTTTATAATTTGTATGCTTGAATCTGACTGTCTGATGAACATTGTAAGATGCGCAATTATTTCCGGGGAAGCGCACATTCCGAAAATGTAGTTCCAGGCAGCTCCTGACCGCATTGCACCATATCACCTTAAAAATTATTTCTGTTATTACAAAGGTCTTACAACTGCAAAATAACCAAAACCCACAAGGACACTGTCCAAACCCAAAAAAAGTTGTAAGCAACAGGATAAAAACAACAGATCATTTCCATGTTTAGCCACAAAATGACATTTTATTATGTGCTGTACGTGAAGCACATACTCTATTTTTTGCACATGTGGAAACATAATATGCATGCTAAAATTGTTAGCGTTACTCAATTTTATCAGTAGAAATATTTAGCAACTTAAAAGCTATAGGCTTATTACATTTTTCACAAGCAAGGTAACAATGGGGCTGTTTCGTGCTGTGAAGAAAATGAACTTAAAGTTGGACTGTTAGTAGAGGCGCTGCTGCTGAACACTGTTGAGAGACTCAGAGACGTAATTCACAAGCTTTTTAGCAGGTTATTAACTGCATTAGTCTGCTATCAGTGACTCAAGCCTCCGTTACTAGGTCTAAAATTATATGGAATTAGCAACGGAGGCGTTGAAGATGAGGAATAAATTAATTCTACTCACAATAATGATTTAAGTACAAAAACTGGATGAATGCCTTATAAATATATCATCCTAATGATGTCTTGAGGTGTGGTTGCAACCCAGTCTCATATAAAAACGTACCCTGACTACGTTGGTCCAAAGTACAAAACATCGAGGGCTTTCTGACAGATCACAGCTGATGCCTGTCACTGACAAAAAACGTAACAGTCATACAATTCAAGGGCCGTTATTGTAACCCCTCTACGTTTTGCACTTTGGACCAATGTAGTCAGGGTATACATGTTTTTATATGAGACTGGGTTGCAGGTAACATTAATATGAATAGAATAATTGTCTTTTGAATTATTAGAAAAATTTTGTTTTTCTGATAACATTTTTCAAATAAGTCAATTATTCCTTACAACATCATGTCACTGGTTAGCCTCTGGTCATGTGGGTGTTCATGTGATTTGAAGGAGGCGTGGCTTTGGAGAGTGATTTGCAGGGTGAGTGGGATTTTATGCTCTTGAAGCTATATTGCTAGCCTCTCCAAAATCATACGCTAACTTTAATGAATAAAAACTATAATAATTATAATAATTAAGTAAAAAACATTTTTAACTAGTTTTCACACTCAAAAATATTATTTTTACAGTAGTCTAGCCTGTGGAATATTACACTAAATCAGGGTTAGTGTTAGGGATAGGTACTGCTTGGAAGTTTCTTATCCTGAAGACCTTGATTAGCCTTGATCAGGTGTGTTTGATTAAGGGCAAAACAGTCAAGAGCTGTGGACCTCTAGAAACCTGAGATTGAGAGTTTAGAGTTGGAGACCAGTACACTCAATTGTTGAAAAATGGAAACAGTTCTACATAAACGTTACTATGCCAGCGCACGAATTAGCCTCCCACAGAACGTTTTTAAAACTGTAGCCGACAGTGTTCTTACCAGCGCAAGTACCAGCAATTCCCCAGAGATTTTCCAGTGTGAATTGTGTGAATTTTAGAGCACAGTTAAATTGCTCATATTTCATCCTTAATGTTTGCAACAGACTTAATGAACAGAAATCTCAATAGCAGAACCCTTTACAAGCTGTATGTTTGAAACTCAAATAGAAAAGGCCGCTGTGAAGTGGTTTTTGAATAACCCAGAATATGAAATCATTTGAATTATTCACATGGAAACAGACACATCACTCGTGCATGTTTCTGCTAAAACAAACGGTATCCCTTCTCCACATTCCGCTTGCTGTATTCTTTTTTTTTTATGTGTCTTTTCCCATTAGTGCTTGTTTGTACATGTCTAGTTGTCTGTGTGTGTTTGTAGGATGCTTAGTACAGATTTTTGGGTGCTAGTCTTGACCTAAATAGTGCTTGTATAGTTGACCTTACTTAACTTCTTTGCATGCATTCTGCATTAGAAAATAAAACAACTTAATACTTTGCAGTGTTTTTAGAAATATTTAATTTTATTAATATTTCTGAATAAAATTACCATAATAAGAGCAGTGAGGCAGTCCTGATGTCTTGGACAGAGCTCTAGGCGTCCCTGAGGAATATACAGTGAGACTTCCTTTGCATGGCCAGGGTCTCTTGCGGGAGTCATTTCTGACTCATTTTACAGTGCTGACACACTGAATCATGTCAGTGTTTGCTAACATACAGCATGAGTTTCTTGTATAGATTGTGTGTGTGTAGGTGTATGTGCATGTGTGTTGTACGGCATTTAACAGTCACACTTTCTGAGTGATGCTCATCTGTCTATCCTGGGAGTAATCACACAGTCTCACACAAATGGCACTGTAGCATACCGTCCTGAAAAGAAGAGGGAAAGTCTGAATCATAACATTGCAGAATAGTCAGGTACATCTGTGCAGTTTGTGTGTGTGTGTGTAAAGAGAGCTGATAGCTTTATTACTAGTCATCTCTCCATCTGTTCCTAAATGTTGCCCAGACTCGTGCTGAGTTCATCTACATTTGTTTGCGGCACACTGATGAAGAAACCAGATCAGACAAGACCAGACTTCAAATAAAAATCTCCAGACCCCACACACCATACGCAGAGGAGTTTATTTGTCATAATAGATGAATTGGAATGTTTCCTCACAGCACATTGCAATGTTGCGCATGTTATCGGACGCTTCTGGGAGACTAAATAGCATTAGCTGCTGGTCATTATGTGGTCCGATTGGTGTGCAGGGAAAAGAGGTATAAACCAAGCTGTTGCATATATTTCAACCATTTTAAGGACTGGAAAACAGCCGTGACTAAAAGTACAAATCTTTTGAGGTTGAAGGTAATTTAGGTTTTATGTTATTTGAAATATTGTTATGAGAAATGTAATGTCTAATGGTGGTGTGTCGGCTTTGTCGTGGAAACATTTGTTTGTAGCTCTTGTTACTCAAAATACCTGTAGCTATTATAATCACACTGATTATAATCAGTTGGAATTTGGGCACATTTATGGAGTCATTATACATTTTTTATGCATACGACCTGTGGTTGACTTTATTTTGCTGCAAGCAATTTCTACAAGTATATGTTACTGAAAGATTTTGTGCATTTTCAAAGGGATTCAACTATTTCACAGCAGTTCAATTCTGTCATATTACGCCGTACTGTAACTAGTGTTGTCCAGTAAAACTAGACAGAAACCTAATTAAGGTTACCAAAATCCAGACACCGCTTTCCTCACGCTGAGAAATGAAGGGAAAAAACTATCGCTGAACTAAAAGAGGAATGGAACACAATGCCTTGATTAAAAAGGGAGCTGTAGCTTTATTATTTTAAGGATTATTCTCATGGTTTGGTGGACAGTGTGGTTCGTGAATCACTTAGGAAAATGACAGAGCCCAGAGTGAAGAGTACTGCTTCTCAGTCGGCGTGCAGTGCTGCTTCAGTGGGGGGTTTCAGTCTCCTCCTGGCATCCACCTCATGCAGACCAGCCCCTCTGTCTTCTGCTATTACCCCCACTCCCCAAACACACACCACCACATCAGAACGGTGCGGCCGTGTGCTCTGTTCTCCACCCTCAGAAGAGTGTGTGGTAGCGCTGCTGCTGAACAGGACTGTGGGAGCAGAGAGTAGACACACCCTTCTCTCTTTCTCTCAGACAGGCAGACACACTGACCCCATGGATTGATATAAATATACCTCTTATTGCTGGCTGCTTCTGGGGTTGCTGCCTAAAGCATCTCATTTTGGCTTTTGACCGAAATAACCAGTAAACCTCAGAGAATAAAAGACACAGAGAGCGAAGAGAAGGAGAGGGTATGTAAGGTGTGCATCTGAGACAATAAAGAATTTGACAGAAAGCACACATATATAAAACTATCTATCTATCTATCTATCTATCTATCTATCTATCTATCTATCTATCTATCTATCTATCTATCTATCTAT
>JAUMHP010000285.1:2353341-2375732 GCA_032361065.1 Enteromius trimaculatus
AACTGTTTTCACTGATATATTTAATGGTTTCTGTTGTCAGAAAAACTGAATGAATATGAAATAGTGACTGAAATGCACCCCATTATATGGCCTAGCTCTGCTTTACAAGATCTAGATTAAAATCCTTAGTTATAATGGAGCATTGTCTAATGAAACCAAGTACACATAAGATATAGACAATGGCTATGCTGTGATTTTACCTATATTTGCATGTAAAATAGAGTTAGGAGCAACATAATATCTATTTTAACTGAAAGCCCTGCTCCTCTCATCCGCTGGCTGAACAGAACAGATGCAGAGAGAGGTGTGCGCGCGCTGGGAGACCAAGAACTCGCGCGGCAGTACCAGAGACTCACTGAGGTTTGTCCAAGAAGTCTCTAGATTTGTCACTAGTCGCTTTTAGGGAAAAATGTTGCCAAGGGGGTCTGAATAGTCGCTAAATATTGAGACAAAGTCGCTAAATTGGCAACACTGATTTGTAGCGACAACAGACCGCAAAGAATGATAGCCACACCTGGGCTGATTGGAATTGTAGTTCCTGCTACATCACGTTCGCTCCATTTGCAAACTTTTCTCAGAAGACCTATCGTTTTATCGAGTCATGCGACCACAGTAGTATCAAAAAAAATATTATAAAAAATATTTACAATACCATTACATCCCTAGTTTGAAGTGAGTTTGTATAGTACGACTGGTGTATTTACTGTCCCTGTACTGTTTGTTTGTGACTGTAGGCCACGCTGCAGGTCGGAGGTCATGGTGAGAGGTTAAATCAGTGTCGTGAAGTCACCCTCACCACCTTTAAGTCAATCCCCATGCAGGTGGATGGCGAGCCTTGCAAACTAGCTCCATCTGTTATTCACATCTCCCTAAGAAACCAGGCCAACATGGTGCAGAAAACCAAGAGACGCACATCAATACCACTGCTCAATGAGTGAGTGCAACATATGGATGCTGTGTATATTATGGCTGTTGCAATTCATATGTATTTATATTGGCACTGTAAAAAATGGAACTGCACATTTTCCGGTTAAAAAAAGTCAAAAAAAAAAAAAAAGCAAATTTTAAAAATACAGTACATAAAAACCTTTGTCTGGCCAACCAAATGTGGTAAATATATATAATTACTACAAGGTACAAAAAGAAATTATATTATATTTCAACCTCTATAGAATAAAAAAAATCCTATCAAGTTAAATTCATCTTTAACTTTTGTGTCCTCTCTTTTTGGCCAATTAATCCCATGCAAAATAAGAGTGTTAAAAGGCAGACAGAGATATAAACTGTAATTGAACAAAAATATCTTATTTAGGGTGTTTAACACCACAACAACTTTTCCTGGCTGCAATGTCTTGCTTTAATCTGTCATCTCTGACGATGTGTCATTTTGTTTGGCTGTAGTAATATGTTATTGCTGCTTGATTTGACCAGTAACTGGTGATTGATTATTATCATGTGTTGTATTTACATGATATTAAATATCACAATTATCTCCATAGCAAAACACCAGGCATATATGTGATTTCAAGGAAAACCTTCAATTTCTTAATGAGATTTAAAAAGGGTGCAGCAACAAAATGCGTTTAGACACACACATACATTTATTTGGTGTGAGCTAATGTTGGAAAAATAGTTGGAGTGAGCAGAAAGTTAAACTGCTGGATTGATGTCGCTCTCTATTGAGCTGTTACTGAAAGTGTGAAAATTTAGTGTGATTTATTCACTGTCGCAGTCTCATTTCTTTTCCTTGACACTTGAAGGGAATATATTACCCTCATAAATGGCTGCTAAGGACAGACAAGCTTGCTTAGTCCTGCTTAAATTAGATAATCGCTTTCTCTCTCTGAGGTTTTGTTAATTTCACACTTGGCTGATTCAAGGTGAACGAATTGTATCGACGGCAGATAGACCCGTAATGAAACCTCGTTTAAAAAGCTAAATATCGGAAGTGGAGACAGATTTAATTAGTGTGGCGACACTGTACCTTGCCAAGACAGAATACCCACTGTTACACACAGCTGTTATCAAACGTTTAATTTTGTGCTGTACATCCTTTGTGTTTCCGTGTTTTCTTTTAAAATTCCATAAATTTTTTTTCTCATCCAGCAGTCAGCAACCATTTCCAGAACGATTACGGATCAGAGTGAGCCGTATCAGCATGCACGATTATGAAGCTCTGCACTACGATAAGGAGAAACTTAAAGAAGCTTGTAAGTATAAAACACAAACATTACAAAACTCACTTTAGTGCTGCGATTTAAAGGGTTTGTTCAAAGCCATAACCGTGTCCTGAACACCAGAGGGGGAAGGGTTATGTTCGTTCTAATTACAGGAATTGTATGATTAAAAGGAATTAAAGAAGAACAAGAAAATAAAGAAGAAGAAATAAGAACTTAAAAGAAATTCTAGATCTAATGGCCTGTTCACACCAAGAATGATATCTGTAAAGATAGCTATTACGATGAAGATATTAATTTTCACACCACTGAAAGATACTTTTTTGTTTATTATTTATTTTTTCTAATTATTATTGGGAGGAAGGGAAATTTGTCCACCTCAATTCACTTGTTAAAGGAACACTCCACAAATAGGCTCATTTTCCAACATCCCTAGAGTAATACAGATGTGTTTTAGCGTTTTTGAATCCATTCAGCCGATCGCTGGGTCTGGTGGTCCCAAAATTAGCATAGCTTAGCATAAATCATTGAATCCGATTAGACCATTAGCGTCACACTATGAAATGACCAAAGTGCTTCAATATTTTTAATATTGAATATTAAATAATCAAGGAATTTTGAATTTAATCAGCGTAATAATCAAGGAATTTTGCTGCCGTACCATGAGTGAAGCAGGCGCAATGATATTACGCCGGAATAAGAGTATAGTTCCTAGTCTTAGTACACGATGCAACTACAGAAGAGTCGAGTTTCCAAAAAAAGTGGAGTGTTCCTTTAAGTCATATATCACACATGCTGGTTTGCAGGTTTCCAAGTGCTCTATCACATCCCAATAACAAACAGCATATGGTGCTAATATACTGTAATATTACAGAAATATCACGATCCTAACCTTTATCTCCATACAGAGTTCCAGACCATCGACCAGACAGAGATTTTTTTGTTTGTTTTTTAAATTGTTGGTGTCTGGGACACTGAGATCAGAGAGTATAGTGTACACCATGAATTGTTAAAAGCGTAGCTTAAATCAGTGCTTTAAATAAGCAGTGCTCATTAGCCGCTGTTGAGATGGTATTCTTCTCACTTGAAAAGAGTGGAGACTTGGACTCAGAAACCCATGAAGTGTATTTATGTTAGGACTTAACAAGCGGATTGAGTGCTTATGGTCGTATGTTAGTTCACTCAAAAGTGGGCAGAAATCTTTTGAGATATTATTTAAAATATTTCATTAGTGTTTTTAAGAGTACAGGATTGAAGCTGCAGTTGTATTTCTCAGCACTAGGTGTCATCCCATCTCTACAGCGAGTGATTATGTTGTGTACTGATGGAATTAAGTGGATCTTTGAGAACACATTCAGATACAGCTTTATGCTCCTATTGTGTTTTGACAGAGCAATTTGTGCCGATCCATCAAAGATTTTATTACACATTTCCGGTTTTTGGCGATACATCAGCAAATGTTCCCAAAAACAATTCTCAGATTCACAATAAATTCTAAAAAATACAAATTTTTAACCTACTAGTGTGCAAGAACATCTTTGTATGTGTGAGCAAGCAACAGTGAGTGCATATACAATACATGTGCAGTTCTAATCAATCTTTTTGTCTAAGTATGCATGACACAATGCGTAAGCACTCAAGTATTAAATACTCATTGTGCGTCACCTCTGTTTTTCAGAAGCGCACAGAAGCTGAGACAAATTGTGGTGTGATATAACTTGTATGCATGCTGCACGAAGCTGAGCTACGAACACATTATCCAGGCCAGTTAGTCAGACTGCCATGGTGTTCATTTAACATCATAAAAAGGCAAATTACTGCTTTAGTTTGCCTGAAATGAAACTTTAAAAGTGCATGTCAGCTGTGAGAAAGCGATTTAGCTCTTTTGTGATACAAAAATATACCACACATCCCTGTGTCTCATCTGCTCACTGCTGTCAATCCCTCTTCACTCTTCAGAAGAGGCTTGACAATACCTCCGACTGAACAGAAAGAGAGAGCGCAGAACAAACCTGAATTGAATTTGGGAACGACTGTTCAGATGTTGCTAAGCAACCCAACATTCCTCAATGGAAGAGACCTCTCCCATCTCTCGCTACTCTCTCTGCTCGTTTTTTCCTGCTTCCCCAGTCACTTTCTCTCCGTCTCATTCTCTCACTTCCCAATTTGTCAGAGAAACTTACCGTCCTCTTGAGAATGCTCATTTAATTTAGAAATATTACCCTGCCTCTCTGAAGCGTGTGAGACTCGGTCGGGCATGACTACTGCTCCTCCAGCTTTCAAATGTAACCTACTGTATCTTCAAAACGCTCAGGGTGGTTGAGTGTATCACGCTACAGTTTGGATCTCGGTGTAGGATCTTTGTTTTTACCCTTTTCCTCTAAAGTGACTTGGACTTGAGAATATCCATATGCATGAGAGGACACATGTACCCTCAGCAACTGCTGCGGAAACATCATATTTCATCATCATCTCTCACTGACAGCACATGCAAAAGCAGGCCTACAGCCATGTGTCTTAAAATGCCTACAGTGGTTTATACTCTAGGGCAAAATTGCCACATCCTTCCCATCATGTCCTATAACTGTCTGACCCTGTTTCATGAAGAATCTGTGTATTAGTCTGAATGAGTTTGATTGGGTCTGAGCCAGTGTGTGTTGAAAACAACTGCCATAAATCATAATCATCAATCAATTCTTCTGCTTACAGAGGTGTTCACAAAGATAGAGAGGAATTAGCTTATACCTTAAATGATAAACAGATCTTTCTTTTTTGCGTTCTTTCTTTCTTTCTTTCTTTCTTTTATTTTTACTCATCCTCCCACTGCTGATCAGTATCTCCTGAGAGGAAAAAATGTGGGCCAAGTTTTTCAGAAAACACAGCAGACTGTTACTGTGAAAATGATAGGAAGATTCTCTTTCTTCTCCTCATGCCTCATTTTAACTTCTCTTTTCGTCTCTTTCCTTTTTCGCAGCAATTCCACTGGGTCTCATCGTTGTCCCAGGAGACAGTGATTTGGAAACCTGCCGAACTCACATCGAGAGACTACAGGAGGTAAAAAATGAGAGGGTGGGGTTAACAGATGGAGAGGGGTAAAAGTGAGAAATGAAGAGGATAGGAGGAGAGAGGTGTTAGAGTTTGATTAATGATGGGAACAGTCAGTCAGAGTCAGAATATAATGAGGGAGAGGTTATACTGCACTACAGTACAGAGCAGTGGTGCTCAGCTGAATTGTGCTTTAAGACCCAGAATGTACATCTAGTGCAACACAACACCTTATCAGAATAGCCCTTATTAACAACTGTTAATCAAATTGTCTGTTATGAAATCAATTAACAGATTCATTTCAAATCATTTATTCACGCTCATGTTGTTCCAAATCTGTATGGCCTCCTTCTGTGGAACAAAACAAAACGTTGACCAAGCAATTTTGGTGAAACAGAAAAGCATTTCTGAATATGTCTTCTCATGTATTCCACGCAAGTCCTGAGTTTGCCACGTTAGATGTGTCCCTCGGTCAACATATTTTGTTGACCCTGGAAAAACACTTGAATGCAAAAATATTTCCACACCTAAACCTAACCTTACCAATGAGTAATGCCTGAAATCAGATTTAATTATAGATGAATGACACTGATGTACAAGCACCAAACACTAATTGTAAGCGTAAACTTCACAAAAACTGTTAACTGTTTCTTCAGATCTGGTTGGTTTATCATAATGTTGTTCCAGGGACATGTTGTGCTTGGTATAATCAGGGTTAGCGGTATTCCACATTGGAAAGAATGTCATGCGAGTTGATAAATAATGACAGAATATTCTTTTTGGCTTAATTATCCATTTAAATTATACATGTATTGTTTATTCTAGGTTAATGTTAACTAATTATCATAAATCTAGCTGTATCAATTATGCCACTTTTTTATAAAAATTGCTGTTTGTACATGATACCTACTGTACAACATTAACTGATGTTTACAAATTGAAAATGATCATAAAACATTGCCCAAAAATCAAACATTAAAATATGTGGTTAATGCAATAAAAAATGTAAAATAATTAAAATGACAGTATGAAATAAGACCTATGAAATAATATACTTAGGAAATAAGTATATTAAGACTTATGAAATAAGAAAACATTTTTTTGAGTTCTGACAATGCCATGCTTTCTAGATAACAATTCACAGACAAAACTAATTGCACAAACAATGTCTGTCCTTTTGCAAATTAAGCCATATTCCACTTTATGTAATAATGTATTTTGATTCCATGCCAGCATCTGCCTTATGAAGCCTGTTTCTGTGAAGTGACAAATGAATTACTGTAGTTTAGTCAGACACACAGTCTCTGATGTCAGCAACTATAAATGGTACAGTTTTCTCATACTTTTTTTTTTTTTTTTTTTTTAATTCTAATAATGTATTGTTGTGACTAAGCTAATTTTTGGTTAGGTGAACATTCCAATGTAAATTTAGCATTGTTTTTTTTTACCTGTTGGGAGCCACCAGTTGAGAGCCTCTGGTATAGATGATCTTATTCATTCAGGGTATCTTCATTATGGCCTTTGTTTAAGTTCATACTGTACATTCCCAAGAAGAAGAAACAGTGACTATATATATATAAATATCTTCTCCAAGAAACACTGTTATTCTTTTGCTACAATCTGTATGTCTCTGAACTGACGGGCTGATCTGATGGGCTTTGTGTGTGTGTATGTGTATCTAATGTAATGGGGTCTCCTGCAGGACTTTGTGTCGTGTCACCCGTCTCTGCAGCGGCTGGTGCTCCAGGTGGGTGAGACACCTGCGAGAGGTTAGACAGGCACACCTGGAGCACTTTCAGGAACAAGACTGGAAATTCAGCCTGGACAAAAGAATTGAGAAAACCAAAGACGGTGCTGTTTGTACAGTCACATTTTGATAGACATGCCTCCACAAACCCAACCTAGAAAACTACAGCAGCACATTTGTGTACTCTTAAGTATGCTCAGAGGCAGACATGTTTACCGTGAGAGTGCATAAACCCCTAGAGAGATAAAATAAGCAAGAGAGTTTGTTTTCACATAGAGCTTAACATGATCCCTAAAGCAGAATATTCTGAAATTCATCCTAAATCTCTCCCACATCTTTCTCAGTGAGATTAGAGCGCTCTAGCGCCTCCTAGACACTAGTCTGTTTGCAGACGTTTAGAGAGCCCTCGTTAGTACCGCATTCCCTCTTGACAGCTGTTATGGGTGAAACTTCAAATAAGCACAAATTACAGTAAGCGCTTACTAAGTTAAATCCACTCGTTCAGAATATCGTTCCCTGAATATTTCCCCTGGGTCCTAAGTGCTCCCGTGTGCTTTGTTTGGATGGATGCCTTGGATCATGTTTAACCGGTGTAGAGAATGGCAGCTTTCTTTATAGTGATGGTGCATGCAGGTGTTGTGTTTGTGTGCTGTGAGTGTAGTCTTTGTAGTGTGTATTTGACTCTGATGCATGACTTACATAGATCTTCAATTGGCAGTTTGGTGCTTTAGGGGAAGAATTGATGTGGTAGAAAATAATGACAGGTCTGTGTACTGTATGTGATGGAAAATAGTGAACTTATGCACTCTATGTATGTAAAACTGACACTAATCTGAGTTCTATCAACCCTTTTTTCCTCTTTCTTCTCCTTCCCTGTATTTTCTCCTCCTTTCATTCACAGGAAGGTGACGGGACCAAATCAAAGGCTTTGTCGTCTCAGAGGCTGTCGCCAAAATGGTGCTTTCTCGACTGTGAGTATTTTTTTCCACAGTAGTTTGGATGTTAGCATTCAGAGTCTGATCTTGGGTACTGAACAGCAAGTGTGCCATGGTGGCCCTCAAGGATGTGGGCTGGAGTTGCGTTTATCTGTACACAAAGCTGTAGGTGTTTGCAATGAATAAAACGGCAAAGAGTAAAGGTTAGAGATTCAAAACTGTGAGTCAGACACACAAAATATTCTCTTATCAGTGCCAGAATCAAAGCTGGGAAAAGAGAGAGAGTCATAAATCTCCATACTAAAGAACAGAATCTACTCTGGCATTTCAGTGCTAATAAGGAGTGCCAAGATGATTACTGTCAGCAGGAGAGAAGTACAGCCACAGGGAAAGAGGGAGGAGCTGTTTGCGTCATTAAACTGCATGTCTGGTATGATGAACTCTGTGGGTATGTGTGTTTTCATCAGATCACACCTGCAGATCAGCAGGAGCTCTGAAAATTTAAGGCATCATCCAGGCATGCATTTGTTTTTGTTGTAATCTTTTTTTCTACTTTTTTATATTAAAATAGACCACCATTCAAATGTTTAGGGTTTGTAAGATTTAAAAAATATATTTATATTAATTGTTTGTTATGAGGAAATTCATGCTTTTTTTCAGCAAGGATGCGTTAAACTGTGCATTGTGAAGACATAATGTTTTTTTTACTTTCAATTAATGAATGAATCCACTAATAGTATTAAGCAGCACAGCTGCCATGTGAAATGTTTATTAAACAATAAATCAGCATATTAGAATTGGATTTAGATCATGTGGCACTGATGGCAAGTTCATATAGCACATTTACAATGGTAGTTCAAAGTGCTTTACACAATAAGAATTAAAATAATCATAAAAATAATCACAAATAATAAAAACAAGGAATAAAAAAATATATTTTTATATATACTTTTTTAAACTAATTAAAAGTTAATAAATTAATATACATAATTTTTTTCAATTTTTTTTAATATTACAAATAAATTAAAAAAGAAAACCGATATTTGTTGTACTTATAATATTAAGTTTTTACTGTGTTTTTGAAAGAAGGTTGCATTAATTTGATAAAAAAAATAATGTTATACGAACCTCAAACGTTTGAATGGTAGTGTATTTATTTCGACAGTGCTTTATTTTTTGTTTGCACATTCTATTCTACAAGCCCATTATTGCAACTTTGCATATCTTTATGTGAACAGCTTTTCAATTTTTGCATTACTCTCCTTTTTGATCAGTTTGAAGCTATGAAGATGTGGATTAACGTCATCTCAATGAGAAGTTATGAATCAGACTAAAAAAGAATGTAACGATGTGTTCACAACCTAGTGGTATGAATGCACACTTACACAGTGTCATAAAATGGCTAGTACTCTAAAAAGATTGATGAGGGGGAATGTTCAAGGCTTTTAGATAACATTCTGCATATGTAAACACTCCCTAATGCACTGAACTTTCAAGGAGCAAAGACCTAATTATAAACATTATGTATGTATGCTTTGAAAAGTGATAAATAAAACTCTATAGCTTTTTAAATACAGGTGTCACTTTTGTTGAGAGGTATGTGGAAGCCCTGACACAAGTTATGTTTTGAAAGGGCCATCAGGCTTTCCTTTGACAGCATCTCAAGATGTGGGGAGTCAGTCATCATTATACACAAATCCTCTGTGACAGCTGAGTCACATTCACATAGATCCTAAACTGCTACACATCAAACCAGTGAAATAGTACATCACATTCCCCTGTTCAATACTTGCATCTTTCACACTTTTTCATCCTTTCATTCCTGTCCCTCCTTCCTCTCTTTCCACCAGCCCAGAGGAAAACTCATCTCCTCATGTTAAGACTAAAAAGCTTCCGAGGGCTTTATTAACAGAGTAAAGAACTGCAGGATGAGTCAGAACTTTGTAGAGCAATTGTGGCAGGATGTCTGATCTCAGCTCAGTGTTATGAAGTTGCTGTCAAGTAATTACCAGTGCAAGCGGGGGCAAAGTCTGATCCGAGACCAGTGTTACACACTTTTCCAGGATCATCACAGATTGTTCCTGCCCCAGAGCAGATGTCAAAGAAGTGTGAGGAAAGATGTGCATTCATTATTTTTGCTGCAAATGTGTTATTTACAGGTATGAGGACAAGCTCGTGGGTATGTGTGCTTTTCCAGCACATGCATTTGCTTTGGGTGTAATTGGCTTGATAAAATGTGAGGATGATCCACAGCAATCTCACTTTTCGTAACAATACAGGCTGTAGTAATTATTTACAGCTCAAATGTTCTTGTAAGTATACAGAAATAAACTTAAAATGTAGGCAAAAGTAAATACGATGTGTATAAAGTGAGGAAAAAGCTCAGAAAAGAATGGCAACTCAACACTTACACATCTTATGATTGTTGAATAAATGCTAATTATTCTTGTTTGATTAGTTTTCTTCTATTTTCCACATTTTACTGGAAGCATGGATAGATGTGGCATCGGCACAGAGAAATGTTGGAACTTGTGTGACATGCATGATCTCCTTCACATCTGGAGCACTGTTGGTTACTGATTACAAGCAATCATTAACCCAAATTGGGTCAACTCAACCAAGCTTCCTTACCCAGTACTCTTTACTAAGTACTCTGAACTAAATACGCCTTTGTATTATAGGGTGTCGATGTTGAAACAGTGCTGTTGTGTAATTGGAGACCTGAACATTAGAACAAGAAATATTCTGTCATCTCTTCTTCTTCAACTTGAATGTATGGTGCCTAATCACAAGCCTGATTTGTCTTGTTTTTTCTGTTTTGTGTTTGCAGCTACAACAGCTGATCGATTCTACAGGATTGATCGAGCTCAAGTGAGTCCTTCGTACAATACCTCTTTAGAGTAATTCAAACTACAATTGAGCAATTTTGAGTGTCCACAAACAAACCATTCACATTTGTCTGGTGTCTGTGTCATCCCTCAGGAGCATCTTAACTACGTGACTGAAATTTCTCAGGATGAGCTGTTCGTTTTGGACCCAGAGTTGGTTGTCACAGAGACGGTCAGCACATCACCAGGCATGCCAGACCTGGTGGACTCTTCTAGTGATGCCCCTTCTGATCCACGTAAATTTGCCTTCCCATCATCCTCTTCTTCTCCACCAAACTCACCCGGACCCAGGTGAGATACACGGGCAAACATAAAGAGAACCGTTTAAATGTAACCAGTGCGAGCGACACTGTCAGATAATCTTTGCTTTTCTTGACAATATAACAACGTTTTGATAAATGACTTCTTTTATCCAAACTTTCATAAAGGAGACGTTTTCATTATCAGTGGCAGCTAATAACTCAGATAGCTGTTGGCTGACAGCAGCTTCTGCTCTGTAATATCAGCCAACAGGGTGCAGAAGAGTGTCGAGCCTCCTGGTGGCAGTGTAACTCTCGCAGCTCAGCTGCTTTATACAAATGCTACGTTAACAACAGTAATTCTAATGCACCGATAAATGTGTTTAACATCCACCTAGGGTGCCTTATAGTTGTTGCTTTTGAGATGGATTTCATATAAACTCACACTTGTGTGTAGGCAGGATTATACATGAATGTCTATGCATGTTTGCATGTGCAAATGAGAATGTGTTTGTAATATTGTGTGTGTTTAGCAGGATAATTGTGTGGTTCAGCGTGAATAAAATAGAGCGTTTCCTGCAGCACAGAGCTTGATCCGATCCTCTATTTTTAGCTGCCTGAAAAAGTCATACAGCACCCTGCTAATCTCCTGTGTGTGTGTGTGTGTGTTTGGAGGGGTAGTAAAGCTCAAGACAGAAAAAGAGAATACAGACAGTAAATTAGCCTTTTTTTTGAGGTTTTTTTTTTTCTTTCTTTTTTTTTCGTCTTTTTGAATGTTTCAGGTTTAATTATTAAATTGAATGAAATCGGGTGAAATTGTCAAAATCTTTAGCTTAATCTCCATCATCACACATGCTTTTTTGTTATTCTAAATGTCAGGAGTGTGCATTTGTTTATTTTCTATTATTACTTTACCTTGAACAAAAGCTTTGCTGAAAAGAGCAGCATGAATTTCTATTGCTGGTTCAGCTTGGTAAGTGCCAGGTATTACTGAGGTTATTAGCCAGCATGTTAAGAAAACTATCCAAGCTAGTTACAAAGTACTTTTAGATCTAATTGCTCAAAGTGACATGAAAGACATTTGCAATAAATGCCATTTTTTAACTTTTAATTCTTTAAAATGAAAAACTAAAATCAGTTTCCATGACAATATGAAAGAATATGAAATGTTTCTTAAACAAATCAGCATGTTAAAGTCATTTCTAAAGGATAATGTGACCCCTGAATAGTAAAGACCGCTTTGACGCTATTGAAATACGTTACATGTACATATATTCAAACAACCGTTCATATAATAAGCTCATGTTGTTCAGGAAGAGGCTAATAGGAAACTGATTGATCGGAACGATTGGATATTTAGCTCTGTGATGTTTGAGTCATTATCATTGTCCTCCCAGCTGTGTGAAGCAGTGTAACGTGTCTGTCTGGTTGAAACACAGACAAGCCGCTGCACTGGGCATAGCTCTCCTGATTATGTCACGATTGTATAACCCATCCGATAGGAGCTTTTGTTTATGGCTCCCAATGGAAAATATTGAGCGGTCCCTCAAAGCACTGCTGCTGTCGTGTGTTCTGTGATTGTGAGATAACAGTCAGCCTTTTGTCTTTAGGGGCCGTGGGTGCTTGAGATGTACTGATTTATTCTTTATCTTCCTGTATTCAAACTTTAGTTTGCATTTCATGTTGTACTTGCGCTACACAGTATTATTATAAACGTGTCATTTGTCAGACTTAATGATTCACATACTACCTTTTCTCTCTTGGGATCACTCCTAAGCGTCACAGGTTTTCACATCAAAGCTGAAGTGTTCTTTAGTTAGTGTTGTTTACTTGAATAATTGTGTGTTTATTGAACTCTACGTTAAAAACACCACAAGCATACAAAGCTACAAAATGTCAGCGTTCTGTTTGGGTTCTGGTTGTGTAATGATTTTTTTTTTTTTTATATGTATATACGTCTGGGTTCTTTTTCTTGTGAAAACAGCAGCATAAAAGATTTTAGATATCATTATATGGCCATTCGCCTTGCTTTTGTTGCAATAGGGAGGCTATTTTCTTCCTTGTCGATACGTAAATATAGTTCCTGTAGTCCTAATGACATGTTTGCGAAACAGCAAGTGTCTTTCAGAGTTTCTTTAGAGAACTTCTTGTAATTGACATCTCTCCCTTTTTCTCTGCTCATCTTTTCTCCTTCCATTTCTAATTTGGTTGTTTCGCATTGCGTTCGTGCATTTACATTTTTTTTTTCATGTATGTATTTTAATCAGTGGTGCTTTTTGTTTTAGGTGGGATTTTTTTGGGGCAACTTTTCTGCTCCTGATTTGTTGTTAGTCGCACAGACTCGATCAGTCACACAGGCGTGCGGCTGCTGACACGTTTGGCAGGCATTATTACATCGCTTAACTCCCTAGGGCATGAAATAACGATCTCTCGCCGAGGCAACATTGAACATGCTTTTGTTCAAATCAGAATCACACAGAATCGCTCATGAAAGGAATATTAAATTAATAAAAAGATGTAATTAGCCTTTGTGGTGTTCTCTTTGTGGTGTTAAGTGCTGAGTTTGCCAGGGTGAGCTGTGGGTGAACAAAATGACAGGAAGCATTGTCTTTTTGAGTCTCTGGAAATGTTGGCTTTCTCTCTTTCTCTTTTGCTCTCTCTTGTCTTCGTAATGTTTTTCCACCGGTTATGCTTTTCCACCAAATGAGATCAGACTGCTACAGGGTGATACATGCACAAGTGGAGATCAAAGGATAGTATCTCTGTTTTTCTCTTTCTCTATGTCTCCACCTTCTCTCACACACTAGTATTATATACTACTGTATAAGCAGAAACAATGTACTTCTAAACATTTTTCTATGTTTTATGGTATTCCTCATCTATTAGCTGTGCTTTTTTATTAACCACACTGCAATTTGGGGATTTTGCATGTTACTTTTTTTTATATCACAAAAACTTTCAACATTAAAGAAGAAGTGCACACATCAGTACAGTATGATTTGCTAGCTGCTGGACTGTGGTACATCACAGCATTTGTTATTTGTTGGCAACGGATATAATAACTGGCCTGCTTTTTCCGATCCAAATATTCCTCTTGTTAATGTCTCTGTGTGTCTCTTTGTGGTTTCTTCAGGGTTGCAGAGCTCCAGAGGAAGCGTGTTTCCAGTGACAGTTCTGTGGCAGAAGCTCTTGCACACAGTGACTCGCTCAGATCAGCCAAACCAGCTCTCAGCAGGTAAGAGCTACACAGAGAACGTTTATGATCCTCTAGAACACATCTCTGAAACTCCAGCCATGTGGATCAAGTCTGCTGTCATATATATATATATGTATAATTTTTTTTTTTTTTTTATGGCTGCATGTTATTTCTGATCCATGTCTGTATGCCCCTAAGCAGAATATTGAGTTCTGCGCTGGTGCTGATCTGTGAATGTCGAGTAGTTCTGTGAGAGAACCCTAACTAGCTAATCTTTGCTATTGCAAAAAAAGAACCAACTCCTTTTTGCACTTGATGGGCAGTAACACATTTATAGCTCGTTCAGAGTCAGTACCATGTATCTTTTTACTGCATTCATTTTAATAAGTGTTTTGTTTTTTAGCTCAAATGCTTGATTTAATAATAATAAATAATAAGCCTATTTTTTATTCTGCATTCTGAATAAAAAGAGAAAATCAAATGAAGTGAATTTCCCTTTTAATTGCAAAGTACTGCATTGATTCCGCTGTGTGTGTGTAGAAGATGTGTAAATGTGTTCGTCTGTGTGCTTGAATCTGTGTTGGATCATTTGCAACTTCAACTGTGGCCACCAGGCATTTTTTGAGAAAGTATGACATCTCATTTACGGTGTGGAAATGCATTTTGCAATTTCCTTGCACCCGGAGTGTGTGTGTGTGTTTTTGTGTGAGAGAGAGAGAGAGAGAGAGAGAGGGGAGAGAGAGCGAGAATATGTCCAAAGGGTTTTCATTGAGGTTTTTTAGGGATGCATTTAATAGTTTCCCATGAGCATTTGTGAGGGCTGCATGAAAAGATTAAACCATTTTCAAAAATATTTTATTACAGTACATAGAACAAGAAAATGCTGCAATATTGAATTTATTTTATTTGCTTAAAAGAATAATATATCTGGCAGGACTGAAAGACATTAGGCTCCTTCTTCTTGTGATGATGTTTAGATCTGCATATGTGACCAGGAGAATATGGGCAAAGTTTTCCTTAGATGCCCTTAAGGATCCCAGAGCTCATAATAGCATACAGAGAATAGAACTGACCACTGGAAATAGTCCAAGAGATAAAAATGCAAAAAACTGCTGGCCATGAACTGTTAGGTTTTACTGCACAGAAGACATAAGGGATATCACTGCCTCACTGCGTTCTCGTCAGAAACCACAATCACAAATCTCTCTCTTGTGTGAAATCAGCTCTGTAAAGCACAGGGAGCTGTCTTGGACTCACACACTCCTTTGTGTTCCTAAATGATGGGCTCTTTGGGTCCTATTAAGTTTCTCCTAGGGTCAGTGATATCTCAGTAAAAGAAGCTTCAATGTCTGCCAGTGGTACATTACATAACATTTGTGCTGGCCATGAATAGATATGCACCAATGGGGTCCAGGCCACAACCCTGCTTGAGGGGAGGAATATTTGGCCAGACCAGAGATAATAGAACCACCCCTGCTTGTAATGATGAAATTTATCTGCTTTACATCATATGCTTAATGCATTGAAAGTCTTTAAAATACCACACCAAGTCAATCCACAGTCCTTTTAATTTTATTGCCCTGTTGTTTTTAATTTGTGTTTGTGTGTCTTTGTTTGTTTAATTTTCCATGCCATGTAATGTATAACATTCTGGTTAGGATTTATTCCACAATTTCCTAAGCCCAATTTTTCATATGACATCTATTTGTCATATTGAATGAATTTTTTTATTAGCCCTTTTCTTTAGCATATGTATTGCAAATCCAATTTTAAAATACACAGTGAATATGTATGAGCTGTGTGTAGCCAACGGAAAACATGATGGTTAGTGTCACGGCAGTGACAGAGCAGCTTTAATACAGTTTTTTTTCCTCCTCAGCCATTTAAGTGTTTGTATTTCTTTTGAGAAATGCAAATTTGAGTTATGTAAAATGATTATTGTTTATGGTCATGTCTTTATCATTTTTGTCTTAAATTCCCATTCCTTTATTTACTCTTTATTTTTTATTCTTTTGTTGCATTGAAGGGTGGGGGGTATTCACCGCTCAAATACAACAGCAGCAGATTTCAAACCTACCAGCAGGTGAGACAAAGCTTTACAGACTTTCAATGTTTCTCTATTCCTCCCCTCTCTGTACCCTCTCAGTTGTGTCTTCTCAGAGCTGCTATAGATGTTAGTGTTGAAAGTGTTCAAAGAGCAGCTCTACTCTTTTAATCCCAGTGGGGATAGTTACCAGCGGCCGGTGGCTTTTCTTAATGTGCACTATGAGTGTCATTGCTGCAATGAGGAAAAAAACTCTAGCACAGCAGGACCTCACCATTTGTGCTGCTGATTATTATTTTTACTGGCCTGTTCTGTTCCTTATTAGGCCCAGCTGTCTCTGTTGACACGACATTAGAGGGTAGAAGAGATGCACACACTCACAAGCTGCCAAAAGTTCTACAAGTACAATCATAGTAATTTACCCTGTTCTGGTGTAACATAGTCTGTGCTGATCCAGTGTAGTCAGCTCTAGTCTGGATTCTTCGTGTTTTGTCTTGTCTGGCATTCTCCAGTGTGTTGTCTGTCATCGTATTGTCTAACTGCTGTTTGCTAGAAGTCTAAGGGCTGGTTCACACAGAATGCATTTTCGTGTTCCGCTTCACTGCTTTTTGTTTTTCTATGTAAATAGCTGCACATAAGCTTTCTGTTTTGAAGACACTGTGTAACTTTTAAAAACTCATCTCAAGACCTTGGCTTTCTTAGCATTTTGTGTGGCATCTCACGTTTTTGAAAGCAAATATGCATACTTGTCAACAGCCCCACTTAAAAGGATAGCTCACTCAAAAAAGAAAATCCTGTAATCATTTGTTTTGAGCGTTGTCTTCACTGGTCTCCATAAAAAAAAAGTCATAGATGTTTGGAATGCCATTAGAATTCTAAAAGTTTTTTTGGCGAACTGTCCCTTTAAGACATAGACAAGCACAAAGATTGCTCGTTTAAATTGTGACAGCCTGAGAAAATCATTAATCTGTTCTTATATGACACTATCTCTCCCAGTACTCATAGTCTACAGCTCATCAATACCTCAAATCAGTTTAACATGCTCGAAAGTTTGATTAAACCAGCAGTGTGCTCTTGCGCTCTCTCTCTCTGTATCTCTATCTACCCGGGAAATTGATTAGGTTTCTGCTGTTGTTGGTTTAATTTTGAATAGGAGCTGTAATTAATTGATTCATGTTTTACGTTGTTTTTCTGTCATACATAAATGAGGGATTTGCATTTTCCTCTGTAATGGAATTATAGCTGAGCCCATAAGTAACTCTCATTCTGAGGCAGATTTACATCTGAACACTGATACTCAAAGCAAATAACAACAGGAGAATGCAGGCGCGCAAGTGAGAGATTAGCCCCTTGTTTCCTGAGCAGACTATGCCAACCATCTTTAATGTGGTGTCTGCAAATGGTAAATTGGACAGAGCATAATAAAGGTTATATTGATGAGGAGAAGCAAACAAGGAAAGATGCTCAAGAGCAGCAAGGGCAGTTTAATGGTGCATCGCAGCCTTCATTATCAAGCTGAGGTCCCGTGGATGCCAAAGTCTGATTGGTCCCTAGTGAGCTGAACTTTGACACTTAAAGCCTTGCTACATTGAAGCATATTGAAGTTTCCTCTAATGGTGCTGTAGTCACAGCATGGACCATCAAGCGCCCTCATTAAGACCTGCTTTTGTTTAAAGAAAGACTTCTGCTCATAAATCTCAGTAGTGATTAGAGGAGAAATTCCAGTTCACAATCAATAATAAAGCTGGCTTGCAAATGCGATTTTGTTGTATTTGTGAGAGCAAGTGTTTAAACTCCAGGTCGTTCTAGACTCAGATTGCTGATTCTCTCTGGAGCTAATAAGAGGTTTCTGGAGTTATATCGAAAAATTGGCCGAATGTCACATTTCAACCCTTTCTCTAAATGTGCTAAATTACTAGCAAAAACTCAATAACCCCATTAAAGCTGCTGTGAGCATGTGTGTGAGTGCAGGGTGCATGTTAGCGTGAGTGTGTTGTGAAAGCAGGCTGAGGTACGTCAGTAATTACAGCTGCCGTCTGGGATACATACCAAGGAATGGTTCAGACATGTTCAAACACTCGATGATCATTTAGGCTGGGGAAATAAACCATTGTCAGCTTTTCCTCCAGGACACGATGGTTAGAGAGATACTTTTGGCCTGATTCTTGTCACATGCACCAAGCTTTCATAACACAGATTTGAGTGCCATTGTCAAATCTATGTGAGTCCCAACTCAGCTGTTCACCATTTTCCATCTGAAGAGGAAGAGATTTGTATCTCAACTAAAGAGATAGTTCTGAAAATAAATGTGTGATCACTTCAGCAAGAGTATAGCTCAGTGATGTGAATCTGATTGAAGTGCTTAAGTTGTGTTTTTCTCAATTGTAGTGCTGCTGTGAACTTTCAGTCGCACAGGAAAAGATTGGCTGCTCTGAACATGCCCCATGGTTGACCAGATATCAGTGTATTTGAACCTCATTTGTCATGATAGAGCTATATGAAAGAATAAATTGTGATTGATAGAGATGGGTTTTGATAGCTGAAAGTCGCGATTCATGGTTTCAGGGATCTGAAATCCACTTGCATGAACAAATTTCACTGCCTGAAGGCTGAACCTCAGCTGCAAGGCTAGAGGAGGCATGCAAAATGCAAAAATTACAGCAAAGGTGTGTGTTGGAAAGACATGTCAGAGCCCAGATTTATGAGCCTGCAAACTGCTTCTAATTATGGGAAACACTCAGATTCCTTAGCAAGACCCTGTCTCTCTCTCTCTCTCTCTCTCTCTCTCACACTCACACACACACAATCACTCATGGACATATCACAATGGAAACAGTGTGTTGTGACTTTGACTTGAGTGTTCATGAACTCGGTTACCTTTCCCTCCCTCTTATTCCTGTCTCATTTAATTTGAGACTGTGTATTCGAAGTGAAACATGCTTATTGTTTTTCCAATTGACCGTGATATGACCTCTCTTGAGCTCTGACCCCATTGCACTTCATTATGATATACCAAAGATCTGCATTACAGTCGACTCTTATAAGTATAAGCTGTAGGTAGTTTTGGTGAAAAAACAATCTCAGATCCACATTGTTCAGGAACAAAGTTCAGGATCCAAAGCCCTGTGCGCCACATGTCTCTGTTTCTTAATGTCCCAGCCTTCTTGTTGTGTGGTGGGGAACTCTTTGATCAAATATTCTTTTAGGTGAGAGCGCACAGAAGATGCTCCAGTCAGGGGAAGAGACAGAGAGGAGGTGTAGTATCGACGATGGCATTAGTATTATCACTAGGCAGGTTCGACTTTGGCTGCGCCTGCCTTTACCAATCAGCAAGATTTTTGGGGGAGGAGTTGGAAAAAGAGCCATCAAATCGGACATTTAAACTTCTAGTAGTGATGTTCGCACAGTGTTTGTGTACTTTGTCAGAGACGGAGTGGATTAGATTAAATATTTCTCAGATAAACAGACTTTTATGAATTTTATGTCTAGCAACCAGGAACACTGTTATATGTTAATGTTATTAATATTATCAGTTTTATTCTGATGAACATAACATTTGTAACAGTATGACATTAGGATTGAATGAAAAGAGTTTTTGCTGTTATAAAAACACTAATGTGTGAGCATAAGTGGAGGGATCAGATTAAATATGAAATGCACACCATCGGTGAGTCTGTCCAATCGTGAAATGGCTGTTATCAGCACAGCTATTGCAGCCACTCTGGAAAAATTATGCTGGCTGATCCAGCTGACTGCCCTCGAATTGCTCTTGTGGTACTTTGATGGCATCAGCACCACACCAACTCGAAACAAAATTTGTTTTGACATGCCCTGCTCAAGACTCGGATCATTCGGCGCAGTGCCATATGAAATCAAACAGACCTCATGTCACTCAAATAGCATTGCAGTGATATTCATTGAGTTTTGGGGGGTACCTCCTCAAATTATCTCTTGCACTTATATGCTGGAGCTCATTTGAAGTCATTATTCTTTTGCTCATTACATTTCTGAGAGGAAATAAAAGAGTCTGCATGCATGTGGGCTGTAGCCATTCTTTAGGATCATTTGAACACCTTTATCAAGAAAAACATCAGGAAATGATTCAAATTGAGATTAATGCTTTGACACACAGTGTGTGTACCAAGAGCTTTAGTTTCAAATACTTGCTGTGAAGTATCCTCTAAAAGATTTGTGTCAGTTGATTTGAAGTGTATCACTCACAGATGTTCCTGTTTCTCCCACAGGTTTGACAAGAGCAACCTGAACAATGCGAATTCCGGTAAGGAGTTTTAAGTAGTTCTCTAATTTTGCTTCAATCTCTTCAGTAAATGAACATCAAGTGAACTTTTTTCCACAGTTTCTTTGGTCTAATTCTGAATGAATAAAGGTATGTGGAAACACAGTGAGGGCTGAATTTTAGTCTCTAGTCTTAGTCTTTTCTTGTGAGAACAAGTCGTACTGCATCTCTGCAAGAAGCAAATTGGGACCGCTACAAGCTCTGTGAATGGTTTCTGACTTTCATTACTTGTAAGTTGAGTGTTAAACACTCCTTGGTCTTCGTTCTTGTTCCTTTTTAATGAGCTGCTGCCTGTCAGGAGAGGGCATGTGCCAAGGCTGTGGTGTTTTCAGCTCTCTTGGCATTGGTGGAGGAGGAAGAGAGCGAGGAGAAAAAGACCGTCTCACAGTCTGTGAGGTGCAGTGAGGCAGAGCAGGTTATCATCACTCACATTGATCCACATTAGAATTCAACGCTAGCTCCAAAGCTTCCTGGCATGAGCAGAGGAGGAATGCGTTTCCGAAAACCTGATTTGGCCCTGTGCACGCTTTCTCTAGACAAGAAAAAAAGACTGTTCAATTCCATAAAGCAGCCGAGTTTTGAGAGCTGGATTGGAGCGGGCATATCTTTAGACACAGGCATAGATTTAGCCACGCAGTGCGCTCTACAGCGCGTGTTAGCCCAACACCCCAGCTGGGTGTTTTCATATTTTACCTCTCGAGGTTTGTTAAGCAACACACAAGATTGCTGGATTAGGAAGGCAAATCTACAAAGGGCATTGCAAAGCTTTGAACACAGATTTAGCATATTGAGACTGAACCCTCAGAGCCAGCATCAGCTAATGTGATTAACACCCATAATTAAAATTATTTTTACTCCCTTTTTAACTGTCTGCTCCCAAAGCATTAAATAAACAGAACATCTCGTGTTACTCTGAATAACTTAATATTGAACAAATATGCATAAGCGATTTGTGCATGTAGGCAGTTTCTGAATAATAATACCTCAAAGTAATAATGAAGTCATCAATTGCCATGAGTAAACTTCAACACTGGTGTTTGCACATTTCCTGGTATCACAGCTTTACAAATAATGCATGTCCTTTTATGCTGATGCCATTCAGATTCACACACATGGTCACAATTCATCATTAGAATATTTAAATAATGACACATTTACTTTCATCTTCTCATAAATGCTTCTTCCAAACAGTGTTTTTGCCTTACCCTGAAACAATGTTCATCCACAAGAAAACACTATACTTCAACAACTTATCTTTTAAAAGTTTCATAGTATAGATCTAATTGCACACAAGTAAAATTATTAAAATAAGATCAATTAAAATGGCTTCATTCAGTTTAGCTACCAAAAACAGCAATTGTACAAATTATACTTCAGTCTTAATTAAATACTTTTTTATGCTAGTGACATGCTGTTCTGATCACCTGTCATGTTGGTAAACTCAGTCTTTGCTTTTAATACACCTAATCATAAACATGTAATGATGAAATTCAAGATAATTAAAATGACCTTCTACAATTCAGCTGTGAAAAGAGCAAAAAAAACATTTCAGTATCCATTAGCTAAGTTTTTGATGCTGATGACATGCTTTTTCACACATCTAGTCCATTTAATCTTAGTAAACAGTCTTTGCTTGGTAATTATTTAAATCAGAATATAGTGCCCTCCACTAATATTGGCACCCTTGGTAAATCTGAGCAAAGGTGGCTGTCAAAATAAATCTGCATTGTTTATCCTTTTAATCTTTCATTAAAACAATTCACACAATTCTGACCAATCATCAAGTAAAACAATTGAAAATGAGGAGAAAAACTCATGATGAA
>JAUMHP010000285.1:2377373-2388658 GCA_032361065.1 Enteromius trimaculatus
TTGGCCCTTTTCTAGCAGTATTACAGTAAAACTAATAGTAGTACTAAAAATAATAGTATTTTAGGTATTGTACATATTTGGTGACATATCAATGGATTATGCCTGTCTGTACAATTCTAACAACAGGTTTTATTCGCTAGAATTGAAAGACTGCCACATGCCGGTGGAAGGAGGGGTATGTTCTCACAACAGCAGGAGACCATTATTGTCAATATGGTACTTCAAAATAATCTAATTCGTCTGCTTGAAATACAACAGCAAGTTGAGGAAGACAACGTGAACTTTGATGGAATCAACAGTGTGAGTCTTTCCACAATTGACCGTGTCCTGAAATGCAACCTGATAAGTCTCAAACAAGCCTACAGAGTACCATTTGAGAGAAATTCTGAAAGGGTAAAAGATCTACGATATCAATATGTACAAGTAAGTACTCATGTCCAGAGATTAGACAGCACTACTGAGTTACTGTACATCTTTACTGTGTTGAATGTAATGCAGGTAATGTATATAGAGGCATGAAGCCTGGACATTATTGGTCAACGTGCCATTGTAGAGTTGCCAGGGCAGCGTGGTGGCAACGTGACCATATGTGCAGCCATCAGCAGCTCTGGGGTTATTCGCCATGTGACTTTAGGGCCTTACAACACTGCCCATCTTATAACATTTCTGTATGCTCTACAGGAAGCATTACTGAGACGTGAAGAGAGAGGTGATGAGCAGGCAGAGCATCCCATGTATGTGGTAATCTGGGACAATGTGAACTTTCACCGTGGTCCTAGAATCCGTGAGTGGTTTGAAAATAACCCACGTTTTATAATCCTTAATCCCGTTGAAGAATTTTTTTTCTGCATGGAGGTAGAAGGTATATGAAAGAAATCCTTATGCACAGGAAGATCTCATTCAGTCAATGGATGCAGCATGTGACGACATTGGAGTGGAAGCGATTAAAGGTTGGATTGGGCATGCTAAAGGATTCTTTCCCCGTTGTTTAGCAAGGGACAGGATTGCCTGTGACGTTGATGAGGTCCTGTGGCCTGACCATGCTCAGAGGCATGATGCTGAGGCAGAATGATTCCAAGACATTGCTTGCTATCGATCTGCTGCATTTTTTGTTTGTGAGTACATTTATATGTGTGCAGGATTGTGCAAATACTTCATAACGCATTTTTTCCCCTGCTCTGCCCTGAGTGCCGTGTTTTGCATTTATCTGTGTAGTGTGTAATGACTGCTGTGTAGTGTTTATGCATTAGCTGGATGTGTGTGTTATCTGAAAACAGTGTTTGGTTTTGAGAAAAGATAACATAGTTCTGAATCAATTGTTTGATATAGCAAGACAAGTCAAAGGTTTTGACAGTGTAGCTTAAGTTTGGTGATTTGTGTTTAAGGTTTTGAGAAAGTGAGAGAAACTTTCAAAAAATGTGTTTTAGCAATTCAGAAACACTGTAAAGAGACTAACGGAGAGCCATTTTGTTAAGTCAAATGTTACAAATACTAATCCATGAATTCAGAGAATTGTTTGAGGTTTATTTGACATACCATTAGTGCCCGAGTAGACAAGCACACCATAATAGAGCACCGGACCATTTGAGTCACTAAAGATGTCCGATTGAAGATTCAAAGTAAACTTGTTGTATTGTAGTTCAGATATACTCACTGCTGTCATTTTAGGTACCACAGGTTCTACAAACACACACACACAAAAAAGAAATATGTAATATGCTCCCACATTTAAACACAACATACAAAAGAAGTAACTTTCCTTACTTGTGATTCCAGTCATACAGGTGATCGATTCCACAGTGCTGTTCTGCCCACAACCAATTGTAGAGAGCATGACTTTGTAAAGAGTGTTATACTTAAGTCCAGTGAAGGTATAGGTTTGATTCAAGGTCACTGTGGAGTAAGAGGAGTTCATCTTAACTTCAAAGCCTATGTATTTTCCAGGAGGAGGGTTCCATGAGACGGTCAGCATCGGAGAGGTTAAGTTAGGACCCGTACACTTCACATTCTTCACTGGAGCTGCATCTGCACACAATAAAACAGGTCCAAAACATTATTATATGACCTTTATTTTAATTGAGACATTTAAAACAATATCTAATGAACTTCACCAGACTAAAGAGTTTCATAACTATTGTATCAGCATTTTTAAAGTAGACAAGCTGAAAAATTACACAGTTCAGGAAATAACAACTCACTGCTGAATGCTGTAAATGGCCTTATATAGTTCCACTTTAAAGTGAATACTATATATACAGTGTATATAGTGTTTGTACTAACCTGTGCATGCTTGCTGCCACACAGCGTCTCCTTCTGTGTCGTCAGATGTGCTGCTCTGCACACTGATGTTATAGAGCGTTGAAGGCATCAGACTCTGTATAATCATGCTGTTATTTATAGTGGTTGTGTTTTTCTCTTCCTTCTCACTGTACAGTCTTACTACATATTTTGGGACCCCTTCCACTTTTTCCCAAATTACATAAATGCTATTTGTTTTTGTGGAATTGACCTGTATCCTTTGTACAGGCTCAGGCTCTAAAAAAAAAGATGCGTGAAAAGGATGAAGACTTTAAAGGAGGGGAAACTCCACATGTATCTTGGAATACTATTTCAATGTAACTGATAGGTTGTATAATTTTGAAAGTGCAGAACTTACTGGTGGTTACATAAACTCTGACAGAGTCACTCTGGAAATTCATCGGGCCTATAGTTGCCACAGAAACATTATACTGTGTTCCTGATTGCAAGCCTTCCAAAAGGAAAGTGTTATTAGAAATGAGTTTTTTACTGGTATTATAGCTGGCCCAGTAGGTCAGGCTGTAGTTAAAGCTGCCTGCTGCCATGCTCTCAGCTTCATCCCATTGAAACAACAATGAATGACTCCACTTCGACACAATCTTAATATCTCCTGGTTTGTTTGGATCTGCAACACAATTACAATCTATAAACACTACGGTTCACAACATTGTAAGCTTTCTAAGTCATGAGATGACCTAACACATGATTTCCTAACTACAGTATGTTTGGAGATTAATACTCACAAGTTGCCATTTTTACTGAATTAGATGTTTCCCTGAAGGTTCCTTTGACAGTTGTGACTGTGACTGTGAAGACAGTTGCTGCTGTTAGTTTACTGAAGGTGTGATTGTTTTCAGTGCTATTGAGAACTTCAGAGCTGCTCCATCCTTCACTGCTGATGTTCAGAATGTACGTGTCCAGCCCACCATCAGGATGATCCCACGTCACCAAGAGTGAGTGATTAGAGCCTTGATTATCTAGTTTGGGTATCACTGTAGAGGGCTCTTTAGAGAAAAAAAACAATGGGAGAAAAAAAATGTAAGTAAAGTGTCCTTTCAATAGCAATAATTTATTTGGGTCAACAAGAGAGTATGCTCAAGTTTGAGTTAATTTTATTGCCATTCAGTCCTGACATGGGAGAATTAAATTATGTTTCTCTCGCAGGTATGGCCAATAATTTATATAATGATATTATCAATATATACATGTCAATTTTTGCTTACTGATTAGCATATCGAGTACAATTAAAATAATCTGACAAGAAGACAATAAACATAATATACAAGATATTTATTGTTCTACACGTTAGAAATATTCAGGTACTGTCTTCCCAAAGGCAGTGCTGAGAAAAAAAATAAATAAAGTGTATAAGTGGGGTGAGTTTGTGTGGAAGTACATACTTGTCAAAACAGAGACGTTCAGTGGTTGTCCCAGAATGCCACAGGCTAAACTATAAACACTGATCTGACACAGGGTGCCAGGCTGCAAGTCTGAAATTGTGATGTTTTCAGATAAAGTTGTCAAGTTCCTACTATTTTCTGTGCAGTTGGACACAAAAACCTGGTAGGAAATGCCTTTGTTGTACTGCTGAGGTTGGGACCAGCTCAGCTTCACGGCAGAAACATTCAGAACACCAGAGGTTACAGAGGAAACTGGAAAAGGCTCTGGAAAACAAACATACAAGTGACTTTAAAACAGATGTGACAGCATGATATATGTAGCAAATATCTATTTAGTACTTTGTGTACTTACTACTGCAGGTGGTTATAAACTTGGGTTCAGATTTGGTGCTGCCGGCTGTCTGTGTGATAATGCTGATATTGTATTGACTGGCCGACTGCAGTGACAGTAGCTGTGCTGTGGTGTTACTCACAGTCTTCTGGTCAGCTGTGCCATTAGGATGTGTGAAGGTGAGCAGGTAGGAGTAACCGGATTGCTGAGGATCAAGCTGCTGCCAACTCAGAGTTATACTAGTCTCTGTATATCCAATCACTCTTACATCAGTTACAGCAGTAGGATCTGAAAACCATTCACAAAACACATACACATGTTCGGTTCAAAAATGGACTGTACAGCACCAAGGGTCATATTCACTAAGTCATTCCATTAACCACCAGTGTAGCATACAATAATAAGTTCCAACATTCAAGTTTCTTAAAGGACAGTTCACCCAAAAATTAAAATTCTGTTATTATTTATGCACTTTTATGTCTTTTCAAACCCATAAGACTTTCATTTTAATTATTTTTATGTACCGTAATTTTTATCTATCAATAGCAAACTAAATGTTATACAATCTTCATAAATCTAATCCATATGATTTAATTGGTTCTGAAAGAACATGATCACTTTGACAGAATTAGTTTTGGCTTTTATTCACATACAGTATAAACAATGATCAACACTTACATAAAATAACAAATTTGATAAATAGAATCTGAACCACACTTGCTTGGCACGCGAGAGCCTAATTGGTTAACATGCATGAGTCCAGAACAACACTAAATTAAATCTGTTTACAGTTTAAAAAATACAGACGATATTAAAAATATAAAAAGTTTTATTGGAGAGTTTTATGCAGGACTGTCCAAACTTGTTCCTGGAGGGCCGTTGTCCTGCAGAGTTCAGCACCAACTTACCTTAACACACCTGCATGGAGGTTTCTAACATGCCTAGTAAAAACTTGATTAGCTGCTTCAGGTGTGTTTAATAGGTTTGGAGCTATTGCTGTGTTCCTGTCAGTTTGGAGCCCGTAAGTCATGACTCACAACTTTGTAGCATTCCAGTCAAATCATGGCAAACTGCCTGAGCACAAGGAATTGTGGTAGCTAGATGTAAACAAGCCAGCGTGGGGGACCGTACAAGGCTTATGCTCATTTACAATCATTTCTACTGCCAAAGATGCATTCTTTTCTTATCTGAGGAAAAAACTTGCATAAGGTGAGAGAAGCTGTTATAACTTTTATTTTAGTGTACCACTTGCACTAACACCACATCCTTAGAGGCTGCCATTGTTGTTTCGCAGGCTATGTGACATCAAACCTCAGAACTGGGAGTACACAGATCTAGTACGAATTCACGGATGGGAAGTCATGGGTTTGACTGCCGATCCAAAGCACTTTCACAGGTAGAAGTTTAGAAAAACAAGGGTTACAGGTTGCCTGGAACGCACCATAAACTCTGCAGGACACCGGCCCTCCAGGACTGAGTTTGGACAGCCCTGATCTTATGAGTTTGAAATGATTCGATGACAAAATGTCTGTATACAGGCATGACTTTCAATTTCACCAATGCAATATAACAGCCTTTTGGATTTTCAACCACTATATGAACTCAGATATCGGTCCACAGCTAGCAACATGGATACAAATCTACAAATGTGCATTGCTTGTTGGCGCTGATGGCCTTGTAGGCAAAAAATGGCAACAAAACAAATATGCATTGCTTACTTGTATACGCAGAGACATTCTGTGGAGAGCTGAAATATCCCATTGCACCTACAGTCCTCACACTGATGTTATACTGGACACCTGCACTGAGTCCTGTCAGAGAGCTGTAGTTTTGGCTGCAGTTCAGCATGCTGTTGCTGTATGACAACTGGAAGTAGTGTGATACTGAGCTCATGTTAAGTGGTCGAGCCCAGCTGATGTTCAGCGAGTTTGTACTCTGCACTATCACAAACTCTCCAGGAGGAGTGGGCACTGAAATGACAACAATTTAAATCACAGCTGTGATACACACACAGGCATAGAGCTCCACCTACAGGACATCATGTGATATTCTCATATACTCAAATGTTGTAAAATACTCATGTTATAAAATTATTAAATATTATATACACATTTGCAGCTGTAACACAAATGGTTATTATCTAATACCAAAAACTCAAATTTTGACTTTAAAACATCAAACTGTTAGTAACATATTGTGCAAAAGTATTAGGAAACTTGCGCAATTTCTAAAAACTGCATAGTCGTGTAAACAGTGCTATACCCTTTTCTTGAAAAAGACATACTTAAGGACTATTTTCAGTTTAACATGCCTGTTTAAAATAGATTAGTCAGCTCTTTGTTCCCGAAAGCAAAAGCTTTACTTCCTTTTCCCACATTCAAAGTGCATACAAAATATTACATGGTTACACAACAGTTGTATTTGTGTGTAGGGCTTGTACATACATAATTCAAAGTGGGTGTTTGTTTTGGGGTGTGTGAAGGGTCTTACAGGTGGCATTGGATACACTATCGCTGTCCTGTCTTGTGGGTCCACTGATACTTGTGACAATGACTTTGTACTGAGTTCCAGGTAGCAGGTCTGAGAACACCACGGCTGTGGCATTCATTCGGCTTTCTGCCTTTAAAACAGTTCCGTTCAACAGGATTGTGACATTGTAGAGACTCACGGTGCCATCGGGTGGTCTCCACTCCACTCTCATACTCTGAGTAGTGCCAACCGCAGAAATATTGGATGCTTTACCAAGCGCTGTTAACACAAAATAAGACAGGAAGAATAACCATTCACAGAACAACAGACAAATCTGTAACCAAGCAATTTAATACAAGAGCCATTAATGGATTGGAGTATAAAAGGAAGTGTTTGAGTAATATGTAAATGTGTAATACCTGTAAATGCAGAGATGGCTACAGAATCAGAGCTCAAGGCATTTGCTACAGCTTGCACAGTAAAGGTGTAGTTGTTCCCAGGTATTAGGTTGGTGACATTTGCAGTCTCACTGGTACTCTGCATCCTTTGTTCACCATTTACACTCACGTTATACAGATATGAAGATTTGTAGTCAGTCTGACGAGACCATGAAAGATACATCTGAGTGGTGCCAACAGGAGAGGCTGTTAAATTAGTCACTGGCAGTGGCTCTAAAAGAGAATGCATATAATCATATTCTGCACTTATTACATATTAATGTGTGTGAATTAAAGTAAATTGATAGATAAAATTGTAAACTATTTTGTCTAAAATGGAACGATGCAATAAATGCCACTGAATTTAGGCATTTCGGGATTGCAATATGTGATCCTGGATCACAAAGTCACTGGGGTATATCTGTAGCAATAGCCAAAAATGCACTGTATGGGTCAAAACAGAGTAAAAAAAGTAAAAATCGTGTTCTATTAAGATATTTTGTACATTTCCTCCCATAAATGAATATATTAAAACTTGTTAATATGCATGGCTAAGATTAGACAACATTTAAAGATGATTTTCTCAGTATTTAGATTTGTTTTGCACCCTCAGAGTCCAGATTTTTAAATAGTCTGCCAAATATTGTCCTGTCCTAACCATACATCAATGTAAAATCTAATTATTTAACAGCTTATTTCATTTGAAAACTTTTGACTGATTTTGTGGTCCAGGGTCATATATGTAGTTAAAATAATTAATATTTATGTTATATTGCTATTGACAGCATTTCACTGTTAATACATTATTGATGTTTTTAAGATTAATCAATATCAGTCTGGTGAAGGGACCCACTCTCACTATTAACTACTTATTAACATGCATATTATTAACAAATTGGCTGTTTATCTGTACATATTTCTAATGTTTATTTGTATTGTACTACCTTACTAACTATTAATATGCAGCAAATTAGGAGTTTCAAATATAAAAATTTTACTGTATGACAGTACATCTACAGTTTAGAGAGAGATGTGTAGTTTTTACACTCACTGGTATTACACTGTATGAGCTGAGAAGGTCCAGGTATGTTGGCAGCTATTATGATTGCTCTGACGGTACAATTATACTGAGTCCCAGGCTGCAACGAAGTAATCTGATAATTGTTGGATGTGGTACTGAAAGTCTGGTCGAGTGAAATGTTGATACTATAGGAGAACAGGCTGAAGGTCCCATCAGGGGGGAGCCAGGTCAGATTGACTGAATTGGTGCTCACAGCAGGAACGGCCAGATTTTGCACTGCATTAGGAGCTGTGGGAATACAAGCATGTTAATGCAACTACCCACCCTATAAAAATATAAATCTAACTGTAGATTAGTAATCAGCAATTATCAATATCAACAGCTTCGGTAAAATGCATGCTAGCTGTATGCTTACAGTACCTGTATATGCAGGGAGGTTTACATATGAGCTCCTGAGTTGTTTTACTCCTACAGTGACCAGTGTGATGTTGTACTGACTGCCGGTTAATAAATTTGTGAGCAATGCATTTGAAGAGTTGGTTTGAATCGAAGTTAGGTTGACCCCTGGCTGGTTAGATCTATATGACACTTCATAGGACACATTGACTCCATCCATTGATAAGGGTTTCGACCAGAGCAAAGAAATAGACACATTTGTCTGTTCACTCACTCGGACAGCTTCGGGTGGGTTAGGATCTAAAGGGAAATATCACACACAAATACATGATGCTTCTGCAGATGTAGGGTTGTGTTTGATGTTATGTTGCGAGATTGAGAGTGTGAAGCGTTTCTGACTCACTCGTGGCAGCCAGCTCTACGTTAGAGCTGTTCCTCAGGACTCCACTGATGGTGGTCACTGTGAGATTGTAAAGACATCCTGCCATGAGGTTACTGATGACAAAAGAGTTGATGGGAGAGTTGAAGTTATAGGTGAGGGTCGTGTTCAGTTCAGCACCAGATACGTTCACCACATACGAGTCCACATGACCAAGAGGGACTGCCCAGCCCACGGTCAAAGTACTGTTACTGGAACTCAGGACAGTGATGTTCTCCACTTGTGCTGGACCTACACAAAGATAATCAGCCTTTCATTAATATACATACAAGGCTGTTCAAAATTTGTGGTTAATATTTTTTATTTTCTAAATAAAGGCTGTATGAATTGATCAACAGTAAAACATTTATAATGTTAAAAAACAGTGTTTTTTTGTTTTACCTTTCTATGCATCACACTTTCCACAACAGAATTAAGCATTACAATTATTTTCAAAAAGTTGAAAAGAAAAGAAATTTCTTGAGCACAAAATTAGAAAATTTGAATAATTTACCATGTGAAGATCATGTGAGACTGAAAAAAGATTAAGCTTTGCTATTATATTAATCAATATATTTCTGTCAGGTCATTAGTATACAGTTTGGTTTGGCGGTATGGTCCTGTTCTGGGCAAAACCTCATCCATGCAGCCTGTCATAAATGAGCAGTGTCTGCAGCAATATTGACCCTCAAGGGTAAACTGAACAGAATAAAGCAGATATCATTAATGTACTTTTAAAAAGTCAAGTCCTGACTGTGGCAAAAGGAGGAGCTGGGGATGGAGAAGGGTTATTTTCTCCTGAGCAACCAAAAAAGCTGCTGAATAACACTGAATAGGGCTTATATAGGAATGGCGTGATAGGTGTCAGATTCCTATCGACAGATGTGATCAGCTGAGAGTCAGCCGATGCAAGCTTGACTACATGACCTGCTAGAACTAATATCATATGCATAATTTTAAAATAGGCATGTAACGATAGTGGTATCGAGTACCGAACGGATTCACAGGAATTTTCCAAATCGGGCAACACCACCAACCCTTTTAGCCACCTCTGTTGATCACCCCGTGGATTACGCCTTTTTACAGGGAGTAAATTTTCATTATTTTACTAATCATGGAATGTGAAATGTTACAGTGACCTGTTAACAGCGGTTTTCTGTTTTTATATTTAGTTAAAGCATGATTTTTTTTAAAGTTTATCGCAGTGCCATGTACTTAATGCCTTATCTATCAATATTGTGAATTTTTGGCCACAATAACCGTGGTGTGAAAAATCTAATATCATGACAGCCCTAATGCTAATAAATAAAAACTATGTGTGTAAGATACATCGCTCCCTTTAACAAGAGCATTCCAAAAGACTAATTGATGGCACACTTGTGCTCTGCTCACTCCAAAATTCCCATTAACAAAGGGAATAGGGAGGATCACTTTGATTTGGAAAATGCCTGTCAACTGGTACTCGATATCAGTAACGTTACATGCCTATTTTAAAATATATTCAAATATAAGACAGTCTTTGAAAGTTAATCATATTTCATAATATTATTTTTACTGTATTTTAATAAAGAAAATGCAGCCTAGGTGAACATAAAAAATAAGTTTTACTGATTCCAAACTTTTAAATGGTAAGTAAACACACACAAACCTTTGATTCACTTCACAACACAATAAAGACATCTTTAAACTCCCTGTTCTCTTCTGCCTTTAGTACTACTTACTTGTGTTTTGGGAAATTTCAGCAGCACGCCCCTCAGTGCGGTTATCAGAGGCCACTGAGGTGACGCTGAAGGTGTATTTGGTGCCGGGTGCAAGTTGTGAGATTAGCGTGGAGGTTTGATTAGTAGTGAGTGAGTTTACACCCCAAGATACTTTATAATACAGGCTGATGCCATTTGGAAGTGTCCAGTCCAGGTTCACTGAGCTCACAGTGATGGAGGGCACAGACAGGTTACTAACAGGCTCAGGGCCTGTCAGTGCAAGAGAGTGGACATGGACATGTGTGAGTGTAAGAAAGTGGACATGGACATCCAAAAATGAAAGTCTGTCATTATTTACTTACTCCCATTAAACGATGTTTAGCAAAACATTATGCTGCTTTTTGCTGTACAGTGAAAGTGGATGGTTAACCAAAGCTGTCAAGCTCCAAAAAGGAAAAGGCAACTGAGGGTTGAGGGAAAACAAGTTTTGGATGCTTCCTCACACAAAGCTATCATACTGTATGATTTTAAAAGACACAAGTCATGTGATGTTTTTTGTGTCATTTCTAGAACTTGACAGACTCTGGTCATTATTCATTTCACGTCCAGAAATTCGGTTTGATCTCTTCAAGTGTTTAAGTGCAGAGAAGAGTGAGTAAACAATGACAAGATTTTCATTTAGAAATGTTTTCGCTAAAACTTTTCTGAAAGCCTTTATGCATAATGCATTATAAAGAGTTATTATTAAAGATGTAATTCATTATATTTATTCATAATGTGTGTTGAAATTCATTATTCCTTGTCAAATATATATA
>JAUMHP010000285.1:2423137-2460474 GCA_032361065.1 Enteromius trimaculatus
AATAAAAGCAGATTAAATTAACTTCTACTTAATTAACTGTAACGGTCATTCAACCTGGATGACTACATTTTTTTTTTGTTGTTGTTTTGGATCACATTGATCATTTTATCAACACACGCATGCACAATCAACATAAATAAATGAATTAATCATTCATTCCAACAACAAAGTCCTGCAGCATTTCCCACAAGGCCAGAGAGCCATAGAGAGAGGCATATCATAAAAGAATAAACAAGAAGAGACCTGTTCTGAGTGATGCAGTCAAACGCTTTGAGGATAGAAAAAAAAAACGGGAGAGAGAGGGAGAGAGAAACCCACCACAGTGAAAAGGGCAGCCTCTGAACACATATGAGTGAGTATGCCGAAGTAATTCTCTGACTAAAAACACGATATCCCTTTTCCGCTGGCGTACATTGACAGGTTGGAATGCAGGCAGGGTCAAGTCCTGCATCCTGGTTATGCGGCTGATATTCCCTGGGGTTCCGCTCATTGATTTGCACATCTAGTTTACCTTGTTTTCCTATCCATATATGACACTCTACAATGGCTCCTGATCGAGAAATGTGTCATACAAATAAATTATGGCCAACTATATGCTAAATAATTCTATAAATGTACTTGAGGGTGAGGTTGACAAAACAGAAGTTGTTTGCGAGCCCGTGTGCGTGCGGTGGCGCGCTCTGATTATTCAGCGTTGTCATGTGTAATGAAGCAAGCGGGCCCACCATTAATCAAAGGGACCAATCGGATAACTAATTTAGGCAATAGAACTGAACCACAAGACCAAATGGCCAATGGGCAGGGGAAGGGAGAAGAGAGAGAGAGAGAGAGAGGAAGAGAGAAAGAAAGAGAGAATAGGGATCAATATTTCTCTTCGGGGCAGATGCAGTTCAAAATCAGTTTCTAATTTGGCATATTAAAGCCATAATGGCGGTTGTTGGGCTAAGTTGCGCGGAGGGACAGGCGAGGTTAATTAGCCCGCTGCACTCGCAGTCTGAAGTGGAGTCACACGCGTGCTCCTGCTTTAATTAACACTGAGAGAGAAAGAGAGAAAAGTGAGATAGGGAGAGAGAAAGTAAAAACAAACCGTCAGCAGGGTTTGTTAAGTGGGGAAGTGCTTTGAAGAATGCCCATAGCACACAACAAAGTGAGAGAGAGCCAATAAAGCAAGAGCCACAAATAATATTCTATTGTATTCATTGTTTCGGCACAGTTCTCTACCTCGAGTATGCAGTCTATTGAATTTGGCTGGATCTATCGGTTGCCTCTTGTTTGTGCATTTATCTGTGATTCCCTCCTTCCAGGTCAGTCCATACAGTACATTTACAAAATCAGTATTCATATTATGGCTTGATGATTTAGAAGCATCATCCTTTCAAATAAATAAATAAATAAAGATAAACACAACAGATAAAGTGAGGTTAGGTTTCAAAAAAAAAAAAAAAAAAATTGTATATATTAGTATGAATGTGATTAAATTTGGGCTTCACATGATTTTTTAATTAATTCATTATTGTATAATATATGTATGCATAAATACTTTATAATCAATTTATTTATATTTACAAACTTTCTTCAGAATATCTTCTTTTGTGTTCAGCAGGACAAAGAAATTCCTACAGGTTTGGAAATACTCAAGGGTGAGTAGAATTTTCATTTTTGGGTAAACTATTCCTTTAATCTGGTTATGCTAGATTGAAAGTCCCCACAAGCATAGTACAACCTGACCCTTTTTTATTTGTGAAGGGGAAAATATATTTTAAAAAATTAATCAATATTGTGAAGGGAAAAATATATTTAAAAATGTATACATATTGTGTACTATATTATAAAAAATGTCTGTGTGATTTATTCCAGTCTCTTAATGTCAATTTTGGTCAACTTAATACATTTTTATTATTTAGAAAAAATACATATAAATAATAAAATATGATATACTTACTGACATCAAAATGTTAATAAACCATTTAACCAGTATTCAAAATCGAAAAGAAAGGAAAAGGGATATTTACATAGCAAAATGTAGTGCTTATGGTGTTTATACAGTATACATGCCATATCACAAATCATATGTGTAATAAATCAGTGCCACTAATATACTACATAATATTATGTTGTACTGGCTGAAAATCTGCAAATCTAAAAGACTGGAGCCGGCAAACAGACTCAGTCAAATGCAAATCAGGGCTAAAATTGGCGTTAATGCATTTCAGTCATATTCTGCCTGTCGACTTCTATGTTTCGTCTATTCATTGTTTGTCTATACAATGTCTATTCAATTATTAAAGCATCAAGAATAACTTTTTTTTGTTTTGTTTTTTTTAATTACTCCGGGCTTTTCTCAGCAAATACTGATTTATAGTATGTGGTTCACTGTTTATATTCACTATCATGTATAAAAGATCATTCAAATATTAAAGATACAGAATAACAAGCCATTTTTTTATATTACAATTAATCAAAGAAGAAAGTACTAATATTTTGGCCTGGTAGTTTTGCGAGTCAAACGACTGTACCTTAAAATAACCAGTTAATCTCTCAGTGACATGAGATGTGTCAGTCCTCTGTTTGACATGCTGCCTGTGCTGCAGGCTGCTGATGTGATCAGAAGGTGTGACCCTGCTCAGCACTTAGCTCACAGGAAGCAGTTGTTAAAGGGAGGACGTCCTCAACTGATGTGATGTTCCTCTCTGCTAACACGAGCGCTTGAAACACTATCACTCTAGAGCAAGAGAAAGAAAGAGAGAGAGAAAGAGTGATGAAAACCCTCATTATATCATAGAGTGTTCGGGTCACCTGTCACGTGTCAGACGTCCTGCTGGCGTTGTAAAATCTGCCTGATAGCCCATTAGTTCTGCTGTTATTTGTAGGGGAATTTACATAAATATGTAATTCTTACAGGATAGTGTTTCACATAAAGTCCTCAACAAAGGGTACTGTGCAACTAATTAGGTCTAATTTTTCATTGTTGCTGTTATGGAAACAAAAGGGGGATGATGAAGAGAGATTGTGTGTGTGTGTGTGTGTGTGTGTTTCTTGATGAGGTCCAATCATTTAATTTATTCTCATTACAGTCGATGTCAGACTGTTTCCTTAACTGTTTCAGGGGGTCAGTGATTGAACTAGCCAGGCTTCACACACACACACACACACACACACGCACACACACACACACATACGCAAAGCAAAACAATGAGATACATTTATCACATACTCTACATAAGAAAAAGAAAAGAAACAGGAAGGATTAGGTAATGGTTTTTGCAGGTGGACATGATTCAAGTCATATAGTTCACGGAAGACTAAAGAAGAGGATGTGAATGCATATCAATGCATGTCTTTAAGCCATTACAAAGACAATTTCAAAGAGAGAATCATCTGAAAGAGTCAAGAAAAATGTACTAGAAAATATTAAAACGTTAAAATATAAAAGTGTGTGTGTTATTGTTGTCCACTAGCTTAGACAGTATGAAGGAAAAACAACAACAGTGCACAGCACTGTATCAAAAATGATAAAGAATGCAGGCAAATATAGCAAGATTTTTAAAAAGCTGATGGGAAAAGACATTTTTAAAAATCTCTGTAAAACACAGCTTCAATGGGCTTATTAGTTTAATACACAATTTCACAAATATATCCAGGAAGGCATTAAAAAATAAAAATATAGTAGCAAAATATTAATCATTTAACAATAACAAATCAGAATTCTACCAAAAAGCAATGTAGTTCTTCAGCAATGCTCAGTATAAGGGTTGCCAAGTACTCAGATGCAGTGGCGCAGCAATACTGATGTAATGAGGTCACAGGTGTGTGTTTATAGAGTATTTTACAAGGCTTTTGAATGTGGCTCTGCCAATCATAATAAAAGACCGGATCTATAAATTAATTAAAAATACTGCAATGAAATGGTGGGCTATATGTGATGACCCCAGCTCAGTTTTTCTCTTTCATACAGGATAAAATCTATCTTCTCAACGCTACAGACATGCGGTAATGAGTGATATATTCTGATGATTTCCCAGTGTGAGTGGGTGAGGGCTATGGTGACGTGGGTCAGCTTCCTGTTTAAAACTGTGCCGTCTCTCCCTGTCACCGAGCTTCAGCAGGCCATGTGAGCCCTGTCTACTGTCAGGAGATGACAGGCCCAGCATTCATCACGATTAAGCCTAATTAATAAAGCCTGCTGCGATCATCAAGAGAGATCCAGGCAAAGTGTTTAATCTATCCTTTACTAAAAGCACGGCCTGACAGCCACATCTGATTTATGCCAGGTATGTGTGCGCATATGTGAATGTGTGCCGTATAACGTAATGATAGTGGATATACGAGAATATGTCACCGTATGGGCTCTTTTGCTTGTGATTGAGAGTCCTTGAGCAGGTATCCGCATGCATGTGCGCATATTTGTGTGTGTGTGCATCTGTATGTATATGTGTGTCGGCCCGGGTCCCCTCTTCGTCTGCTGGATATTGACAGTCTTGACAGCACGTTGATTATCAGACCCACAGGAAGCTGAGGCCTGTCGGCCATCAGGTATCTGCGTGAGAGACGAGTCTCCCTTCAGAGTGATGAGACAATCGAGAGGGAGAGAACGTGCTTGGGAGAGAAAGAGAGAGAGAGGGTGGGAGGGAGGTTAAGGGTTGTCATGGCCATCATCATGACAATAAGCTGTCTGGTGTGAAAGAGACAGGCAGGTCTAGGATCAGGATCAGATTAACGATCACACTGACCTCCAGCCGGGCTGCAAGTGAAACAGGACACATTTAAACTCCACACACTGAGAGTTTACATCATTAGATGGTCCTGCACTGCCTCAAATCAGGCTCAAGAAAAACAGACTCCCTTTCACGCTGTGTTGTTTTCATATTAATTACAGCTGCTATTTACAGTATGCTTTCGGTCTATGTTTTAATGAACTTTTTATAGCTCATGGTGAAAGGGATTCAGGTTTATGTGATGCTAATACTAGGCCTTAACAACTAAAAAAAATTACTTTAGACCTTGCTACAAATTTGGACAACAGGATATGAAGTCATGCTCCGGAGCTTCTGTTTTAAACAAAGTATGTAAATTGTTTTATCTAATTAATTGCCCTAACGGTTTATGTAATACATATTTGGAGTAGGTTTTCTTTGTATAAAGACTGGGTTACACCGGATTCACTAAACTCACAATGCTTGGGAGATAAGTAATGGTATTTGGTGTCCTGTTCATGACTCTAAACACACTTACTTAGAGAATACCCTTACGCTGTGAGCGTTACACTGAATAAAGTCCTGCATATTTCCAGAAGATGAAATACATAATTTCTGGTACACTCAGCAGACCCAATAATTGGATTAAATGAGTGGTATGCATAAAATAGCGATGTATAAAATAGTGAATGAGAGTATAAGGGATTATTTCAAATTATTTCAGTATGACCACGCCATGGTTGTTCCAATTTTATTATTCCTCCAGTGGTCTCTCTCACCCTTACCCTTTCACTTTCTCTCACTCTTTATCTTTCATCTTTTCACTGTCTCTCACATTGGCTAATCACCAGTGCTAACATGATAATGCTATAACTCAGTTGCTGTCCAATCATGTGCAGAGCGCTGTGATGAGCAGCAGTTGAGATGATGATCAGAGGGGGGTAGAGGATGGTCTGAGCTGTGTTAATCAGCAAAGTGCTGAAACTAAGAGTTAAAGATTTTGTGTCAAATGGTCTTGTACTCACAACCCATCCAAGGATCAACTCCATCAGAGGCATCAGACTTTTTCCTTGATGTCCATGTATCTAAGCACAATCAGAAAAAAATGTTCAAAAGCTGTTAGTCAGGAGGTATCTTTCCCTATAGGTCCATGTATCATAATATGTTCTCTTTTGTTACTAATATGTACATTCAACATACTAAAATTCAAATGAAAATTTTATTTGTCACATTCACATACATACACGGTACGACATGAAGTGAAATGTATTGCACGACTGCCTTAACAAATTGACATATTAAACAGCAATATAGAAGTAGAATATAAAAAATAAGTACAGTAAATAATATAATATAAAAAAAAAAAAGATACATATGTGTACTGTTTTGTCCCTGAAACAAAACCAAATCTGTGGTGTTTCGTGTTTTTTCCCCCAACATTTATTCCCAGTGCACGTAAAACCTTTGGCACAAAGATGTGTGGTTTGATGGTTTAATCAAAGCGAAACAATGAGCTGACATTTGATTGGCTGCTGTTACAGAGGGCTCTAATTATGATTGGCTGCTGATATCAGTTTAACAGAGAAGGGCAGGCATTCTGTAATCATGCTCGCAGCTGGTCAGCACTTCTTTATCTCCATGTGTCTGTTAGCCTCCGTCCCTCACTGTCTCACTCTTCTCTTCTCTCTGTTCCGCTGAAGGGTATCAGTCGATATTCCCCTGTTCCTCCTTCTCTCTCTCTCTCTCTCTCTCTCTCTCTCGCTCTCCATGTCTCTTGGAGCAGGACCCCAGATGAATGATTGCCCCGGCTGAAAGTACATGTTTCTCAAGGACCTCTGATGGGCAGCGGATAATAAAAATGATGTCGCGGCAAGAGGAAGTGTTCTCTTGGCCCCTCCCCTCTCATAATCACGGTCCTCCCGGGCCATTATCCCACCCACCAGCACCGCCAAGCAGACTGTCGGGGGGAACAGCACTCCAGCCGTGGGTAGCATTAATGTTTTGAGGAGAGCGTTTGCAACAGGTCAAGATGGAGTTTAAATGTACTTTATGATGTAGATTGTGTTTGTGTGCTTTTACTGATGCATATTCTATATTGTATTGCATATAAGCAAAAATTAGAACACATGAACTGCAGTTCATGAAAATTATGATTCTTTTAATACCAATCTGTGTGTATGAAAGGACGTCACTGTATGGTCTGGTCCATGGCAGGAAAACATTGTAGTTAGTTATATTATAGCACCTTTTCAAAACATTATAAAAATGGTCGACCGAGGACCTACAGGCCAAAACTTTATATGCATTCAGAGAAAAAAACAAAACAAAGAAAGATCAACAGTGCGAGAGTAAAATAAGTGCATTAAAATAAATAAAATATATAGAATTAAATGCAAAATAAAGGGAAGAACAGAATTAGTACGTTGTTGTTGTTGTGTTGTTGTTTTTTAATTAATTTTTTTTATTTGTAATTTATTTTATAAAATAAAACATAACAGAGTGATTGTTTTTCTTTCTACTGGCCAATGATAATTCACCGAGAAGTTCATTAACTTGTTAAATTTGTAGCTACTTGTATGTACCTAGAACAATACTGTTATAAGAATGTTATAAGAATACTATTAAAAATGTTTCTCATGCTGAGCTTTAATACAAATATTTAAGAAAATCATTTCATAAAGTCCATTTCTTATCAGCATATGGTCTCTGCATCTATGTACCTCTTAGTTAAAGGTAATGTCAAAGAATTCAACACGTTTAATATACAGTAAGACAGCAAAGACATTCTGATAAAAAATAAGCTAGGTCTGATGAATATCTGTGTTGAGATAATCCAGTTCTCCAGTGCTTTCCTTTGGAAACAGGGACAGGTCAGTGTGTGGGTGGAGAAAAAAGACTGAAGGAGCGGAGGGATGAGGGAATTTCCGGGACGAAAGAGAATTGTGTTGGCAAACGTGGGACTCTCCGTATGTCGGTGTGTGATTAAATGCAAAATACTCACTTCACTGAGGCTGTTTTTTTTTTTAAAAAAGGGCAAGTGTCACACACACAAACTTCCCACAACTTCATATTCTAGGTTTTATTGTTGTTAAGCTTTGCCAATAGGATTCATATATATATATATATGTATATATTCCACTGACATAATATGGGATATGTATTCATTCATTTTGCCATATACATTTTCTGCGCATTAAAATCCCAACTCATTTATATAATGTGCCGCACCATTGTGTACCAGCAAACAAGATTCACAGCACAACTTCACAAAAAAACAGGGCCAGGGAAACAAACATTTTAGTTATTAGCATTTTTTCAATTATGCATAAGACAGATATATACGCATTAAAAAGATGAAACTCAAATGCTCATTAAATTTACATAGAATGGCATCTAAACAACATGGCACCAGTGCACAAGCTCTTTTAATGGACTCTGATAAAAGCGCATTAAAAATCAGAAGCTGGAGTTTCTGCGCTCATAGAATCACTCTTTATCTTGCACGATCACCCTTCAAAAGCCAAATTAATATAATTGACTTTTAATTAATCCCCTTGATATTTGCATCAGCACATCTGAGCAACAGGTGTTCTGTTTTGAGCCTGTGCATTATTTAAAGCATATTAAAGCAGCGGGTGATTAAGGTGCTCACATCTACGTGCTAATGTCAAATAAAGGTGATAAAAGTGACAGCCTGTTGTGTTTTTCTTTCTTATTTATTGTTTCTTCCCTTTTGTCTCTGTGCTATTCAAGAGACTAGAAAAGACGTGGTGTGCTGCTTTGAAATATTGATTCTGTTAGTAAGAACCTAATGTTGAATGAATTACTATTTGAGTCAATAATTTAGACAAAGATGCACCCTAGAAATTCCCAGAATTCACTATAAAACCAGTAAGCATTAGCTGCTTTCTGTATACACTGAAAGTCTTTAAATGTATGTACATTATCCGTGTTATCAGCAACGTACTTAATACCAGCGATGCTTTATTGCACAAACCTGTAATTGAGTCATCAGTGTCCCATTGTTTACTTGATCAAGACCCTCGCAAATGGCCGAATTTGTGTTTATGGTACACCAATGCAATGCACAGCTCAAGATACTAGCGAGTGCAATGAAACAGCGTTTGCTTCAGTGTCTTAAACGCTATTGCTACGGATGTGTTACCATGCCAACAAGGTCATCAGTGTTAAAAGCATCCGCGTGCAGCACTTTCGCTGTGATTGACAAGTCAGGGTCAAAAAGTCAATGTTATTATGTTATCAGGGGGGTTAATATAAATACCTCAAGTTGGCGGTGGAAGCAGACAGAACGGAAATCCTAATATCGTGCTCACGAGTTGTCCAAATGCATTTGTATCTTTAGTGTTGGTCTGAGGAGGTGATGCCACAGATGGCAGAATGAGAGAGGAGAAAACGAGAGAGAAAGGTAGAGTCGGTGCTTTGATAGGCACGTCTCATTTCTGTGCCGACAGCTATGTCAATAGCCCTAGGACGCCTACCTCTCCCCCTCCCCTCCCTGTGATTGACAGCCAGCAGGTGGCGGCTGAATGGAGTTGTCAGGAATGCTGCTGATCAGCCGCACGTTGCTGTTAACGATGGAGGAGCGGCCCGGCGCGGCTGCCCAAGGTGATCTCTTCTTTTACGAGCGACAGACGCCCGCTGTGTATCCCCACCTCACCACGGGGTTCCAGTCTAACACTGCCATTCATATCTAAGAAAGAGAGAGTCTATCTCTCCTTCACAGGACAGAAGGACTCGCGCTGTCTCGTAACAATGTTACATGATGAGAAATGAAGGAGACATTATCAGTTTATTCAGCTTAGACACAGGGAGTGATGTTATAGGTGAAGTGTGGGATTTCAGCACCGCTAGTGGCAGCAAGCGGAACTGCAATCATAATAATTAGAATCGAACAGGTTTCCCAAATACTTTACTGTTTTTTATTCTTCTATTATTATTCTGATTCTGAGATATGGGACTGACTTTTAGCTTTACGAAGGCCTGAAAAGAACACTAAAATAAATAAATACTAAATAAATAAATAAATAACTAAAATAAGTAAAACTTCTTCAACAAGAAAGATTTTTTCCCCGTTGCTATACTTACTTTAATTAATACAATGCTTTATCTACAACAAAATATAATACAACTATGTGTGCTGAAGCAGTTTAATACAAATGTACTGTATATTTGACCTTTGACCTTTTTGTCATGGACCTGAGAAGAACAAAAAAACCACGACGGTATACAAAACTGAGATGTGCACACATTAACAAATTACTCAAGCGAAAACAATCAAGCATCTGTATCTTTCAGCATTAGACACAATCTTTGTTTTTATCTCTCAATTGAACAGCTTCTTTTTTTTTTTTGATAACGACAATGAGTGGAGCTGGAAATGTCTGCCTCTGTTAAATGTGTTAACTTGTGTCTAAATGAGTGCATAATTACATATTAATTAGCGGTACTTAAGCACGTGTTTAAGTTACATCTGTTTTAATTACCTTGGCTAATCATATGATAGCAGATTTTTCTTGCACTGTATGCAAATGGGAGTCTCTTCCTGTCTACTGAGAGTTTTCTCCTGATTAGCAAGACACCTAGAATCCCAGTGCAAATTAATTTACTCAAAGAAGCAGATTCTTTTATAACGCTGCACCTTACTATCTACTACCATATTGCGATGATAAGAACCAAGTAACTGTTCAACGCTGGAGTGTGTCTTGGGCCAACAAAAGACTTTGCAGTAATTATGCAAGTTTCTCCCCAATCTCATGCCCGTCAACAGACTTCCTGCTTCTTCATGAAATGGTCATTATCACAGACAGAAATAGGTATATAAATTCAGCGTTAATGAAAACGTCAATTAGCAGGCTGTGCTGTCAGGTGATGCTACTTTGGCCTTACACACAGTTCCCAAAATCCACAGCTCTGAAGAATGACACCAACCCCTTCCTACACACACACACACACACAGTCACACTGGCCTTGTATTCAGACAGCTGCTTAGAGGTGACACATTCTCCATCTCTTGTCTGCCTACAGACGTTTTGTTTATATTAGAATGAGAGAGAATATTATATCAAACACACACACATATTCACAAGGGTCTAACACAAAATGATGGCATCTTAAATTAAATGTAAATAAATAAAGAAACATATAAACACACAAATAATTGATCGGAAATTATTTAATTTGCATTGTCTAGCAATCCACTCTAACATATGTTTCTCATTAAAAATAAACAAATACAGATATCATTATTCACTTTCTTACACTTCATTATTCACATGTTAAGGTCATTAATCAAAATCAGACAGGAAGGCAAAGAGGGGACAGAACATGATATCTAACATATCTTACCCAGTGCTCAGATCAGTCTAAGCCTCCTCAACGGACTGACATCAGACCCAAATCACCAAAAATAGAAAAAAGGAAATGATTACCATTACAGCTCCCACTTACTGGCTTCGACACCCGATAGAGAAAATAAATGCTACAAACACGCACATGTACACACGTGCTGAGACCCTCAAACAAACATCTGTGGAGGCGAGCGGAATGGCAGAAATAAAATGGACAGATTTGCACCAAAACGTCAATAAAAGGAGGATGTATTAAAAGCACATTTGAAATTCTTAGCAGCGTCGGGCCTCATTTGGAGAAGTCTGGGTCCTGCACTTTTAAAAGCACGGGATATAAATCAATTTTGGTGGCTGCTCATACTGAGACCTCAATAAAAATGAATAGATGAATGTAGCTCACCCTGGACACATTTTTCAAGTCTCTGAGCCATTCCGTAGCCATAATTATGATTTTGATTGTTCCTGACCACTTAGCACACAAGGACTGGAGGAATGAGCTGGAGTTTGTATGAAATCACAACTATACTTTTTTTATGTCCACAAATCAGTCACGTCAAAATGGGTGCGTCAAATGAAAATGGCTTTATTTGTGTGACAAACGAGTATTTAACATGCAATAAACACTAAACGAAAAACAAAACTGTGACAAGAGAGGACATGATTGATCTTTACACCTATTCTTGCTCTCCCTCTCCTCTCTTCTTCCTTTTTCTGGTCAATATCCCATCAGACAGATGACAGGTGGAATTGTCTGTTGACTCTTTAAGTGATTGGAGCCCTTCAGCACCGTCCACACACCCCGAACGGAGCCTTAATGATGGACACCTGTGCAATTTCACAAAAGCTGGTCGATGTGGAAAAAGGAATAGAGTAAACACATCTATACAGTCACAACTCGACTGCCCCTTTAAAGTCACTCGTAACACTCCACTAACGCCGATGCATTTCATTTGCCACTCGCCTGTGTTACAGACTCTCCCCAAATCACGCAGTGTTCGACGGATCTGTTTATTAAGCTTTGTTTTTTACCGCTAGCGAGGAATGCTAGCATATTAATGGGGTATAATTATAAATCTCAGACTGCTGTTCCCCTGTGCAGTATTCAGACTGCATGCCAGTGAAGCCACAAACTGCAGCATTCTACCCCATTACATCTGCAATGATTAGAAATGGAGGAGAACATCTGGCGTCTGTGCTGTGATAGAAAAGAGCATTCTGTCCTTTAATGGATATCTGCAGGCCAAACAGATCTTATATTTTATCTCGCAGAGTTAACTCTTCACACACCAGCTGTTTGGCTATGTACAAAACGCTGGAGAAAGGGAGCGAGCGGCGTTCTCTTTAACTACGTCGTCGTTTTGTAGGGTCCAGAGCACATGCTCCACGGGGGCAACATTTTGGGTTCTGAAAAGCAAGAAATGCAGATAATTATTTAACATTATACATCGAGCGTTGCAATAAACGTCTGGATTTGGTTTAGCTTGAACTTACTATGCCTGCGCATATCAGTAAAATATTCTGAAAAACCCATTACGCATGCAAAATACAATTAAGCATTTTCACCTTTCAACCATATGGAGAAAATAAGTAAACGGTTATAATTTGGGCTGTAAACTTTCAAAAGGTTCTAATATGTGAATCGTATTTTTAAAGCACTAATGTTTACCAGGCATGAGTAAATACAAAGATGTACCTTTTAGCTTTTATACCCGTTTTCCTGTGAGTGTTGTATCAATTGTAGCTTCTTCTAATGCCCAGTAGTTCAGCCGGGGAGAGTGAGCATGTTTTCAGGTTTAATCTGGGCATGCTCAGATCGTGCTCACCAAAGCAAATGCTGCGAGACTGTGTCAGAATATTTTCACTGCCGACAATGCAAAGATCTTCACAGAGCTAAAAAAGACGTGCAAATACAAACAGGGACATGCATGGGCACTGAATTTAGACTCAAAAGCATCAGTACAAAGGCACACAGAAACAAGGATTGTAAGTAATTATGGGAACTGTAATGCAAGACATTAATTAGACACAAAACCAGACCTGATTCATGCGATGGCTATCACACTAGCACCTCACGTGTAGGGTTTTGACACAACCACACCCAATGCATTAATATTACGCGAAGTCTGCCAAAATGAGTGAATCTGGGTTGTTTTGTTTTTTTTTGGTCCTACTGGTGCTAATTATAGTGAGCTGATGAAAGTCTACCTATAAGACGAAGGCGCCTTAATGAACATGAGCGGTAATTAAACAGGCTAGTAACACGACCCTCTCCTGCTGTGGGAGTTTCAATAATGACAGGGGAGCGTGGATATGGAAAATGGCCGTCTTTGCCTGCAATTCGTAAAAAAGAATATAATTGGGCGACCGCAGGCTCAAATGATGGCCTTTGCCAACTCCTGACAAAACAGGCATAATTAAGAGCTTGCAGCCTCAGGAGGGGCCTGCAGGGGCTGATCTCTGAACAGCAGCGGAGGAATGGAGCAATGAGAGACCTGCCCCTACACTAACAGTAACATCACAGATCACCTGTTTAAACTCACAGAGCTGGGTTGAGTACAGATACATAAGGTCATGTTAAGATGAGAACGCTGAACATTGTGTATATTGTAGGCCTACTATATATAATATTTAAATAATAATAAAAACAATAAAAAGAAAAATGTCCTGTTGATACTGTAAGTCATAAAAGGAATGCTTCACATTGTATATGCACTGTAAAAAAAAAAAAAAAAAGTTGTAGCCTAAATAAAGATTAGTGGAGTACATTTTACATGAAAATGCTATTTATGTTTTAAACAGTCCACTTTTAAAATTTTGTTTGAGAAATTTCTGAGTGACTGTTTTTCTACACACAAATGCATATTAGAATCAATGTTTTCAAGAGAGAGACAGAAACAAATAAAAAGGAAACGCGTACGCTTCAATAAGCAATTAATACATTTTAAAGAGAATAGAAAAACTCTTCATAAATTACACTGTATAGCTTATCAATGACATCAACCACCCACTAACCCAGCTGTGATTTAAAAACATTTTGACTTCACTTTCTGTGAATTTTCAGTTCATGTGAAAGAGCCAGAATCGTAATATTCACCTTTTTCCTCCTTGTTTTTAGAATGACCTATAAATTAATAAAATATGACTGGAAGGTTTTATTAGTTGTGATGCAGACCTCCCAACTTTGTGCGAGGAGAGGGAAAATATGAAGGGTTATAGAGCGAACAATCTCTCGATAATTAACAGGAGGATAAACAAAACATAAATTTGGATATTGCGTTTATTTGGACTACCACTCAAATATGCGTGAACCACGCAATTTTAATTAAAAGATAAATCTATGTGACACTCTGCCTCAGAGTTAATTATTCAGTGTTGTATAATAAAAATAAAGCCTATTAAACATGCCACACACTGTATTTCTCCATTAACAGTAAAACGAGCATGCATTGGGGACGTTTTAGATTCAAGGGCTGTGTGTTGTGTTTTCCATCGTTTTCAGCTCTGGGTTATCTTATGCGATTTCTAGGGGAAATAGGAGAAACATATATACATACATACACACACATACAGTGTATGAAACAGGTGATATGTACATTATGTGTATGTGTGTGTGTGTGTGTATATATATATATATATATATATATATACCTGTAGGCCTATATACAAACATGCTGCATTGTAGGAGGCACCCAACCCTAGCCAGATAATTTAATATTTACTGTATGTCATTGTTAAATTTTAACGATCATATGTTTGCATGTGGCCAGTGTTGATGACTTTTCTGGTCTCAGTGTTACAGGTGGTGCTCATTACGGTTTATGAAAGCCATTTGATTTCATTTAGTGCTGTTCACGGCTCTCTTTGGTGCCACACATCAACAGACTATTTTTCAGTTTCATTATCTGTAAATGTTATGGCCAACAGCAGCCATGAAAGGACATAAATGCTTCTAAATGCTTTTTGACAAAGATCTTTATATATATATATATATATATATATATATAATGAATTAGACAGACACAAAAGACATTGTTTTTAAGAGGTAGAGGGTTTATTGCGTAAAACACTGGATAAAACTGTACTGCTTCAAAGACATTAGAACTTCTAAACAGCAGAAAGAAAACAGCCATTGCTGAAATAAAAACAACTTCTTGATAGTTCATCAGAATACTTCTTTTCTCTTCTTTTGTCAGACAGATGTATGACAATAAATAATGACTAGGAATAGTCCTTAAATACAATAACAAGTCATCTACTTGTTAAAAGCATGTAAAGTAGCAATATAATCCTCTAGCCTCCTCTGCACCTCCTCTGATATAGAAATATTCTTCATTTAGGAATGTTGGACAGTATAATGTTCATGATCACATACTATAGAGTATTATAGAGAAATAAAACAGATTTTTTTTTTACTTTTCCCAAGAAGCACAATATTTTAGAACTCTAAATGATGCACGCGACTGTACCAGTAAAATTATATGGTTACAGGTTCTCTCGGAGGAATAGAGTCGAGTTTTTTTTTTTTTTTTATATTTTTTTTTAAATATTGTTTTTTAAATGAACACATTACTGACAATCACTTTACAAAAAATGGCAAAAAAAGAAGTAATAATTAAATCTTCCAGTGTCACTAAAATAATTATTGCCTGTCTCAGAGCTCAAAACATGATCCAATAGGACAGATTACTGTAAAAAGCAAAGAAAAACTGCTATAAATGGAATGTTTTTTTTTTTCTTTTTAGTTTATTTACTCTAATATTCTTGAAGTGTGCACACTTACATACATACAAGAAAAGCAAGCTGCTGACAGTCACCAGAAAACACAGTAGTGCGTTGAAACCTCTTAAGCTCAATGCAGTCACAAAGTATCTTTAATTTCAAACATTGCCCCCCCAGTAGAGCTTATACAAATAGTTGTATTAAATTCATCAACTTCATTTAAGGCAGTGAGAACTATCCTAATAACAAAGAAATAGAAGAAAGCAACAACAAAGAACAGACCAAAAATAAAAGTATCTTCTCGGGTTGAATTGAAGAACCCCTGCTTGGAACCTTACAGTTCTATCATCTTTTTTTAACCTCTTTCTATCTTTCCTTTTTTGTGGAGATGTTGTGGTCTTAGGGCTGTGATAAGGGTTTATGTTTTTATTTACTGCTTAGTGAGGAGTGTGGCGGGTATTTGTGAGTCCTCTAAACTCCTCTTGGCGTGAATAGAGCAGCCGTAAGGCCCTGGGGTTTAAGTGCTGAGCTTCCCTGTGCTGAGCGGGAAGATATTGACTTTCTTAAAGTCTGGATCATTTCTGTTTATCACAAAACATTAATATCCACCACCCCCGCTCGCCCCCCATCCATACCCCCTACCATACTTATTTACATTCTGACTCCTTCTAGCCTTCAATAAAAGGAAGTACAATGAAAGTTGATACACTGATTTATTTTGTTCTTTAAAAGGCTTGATTTCATAGGATCCAAACTGCCTCTGTAGTTAATCTCTTTTAGTAGAGGAACATTCAGGACAACAAACACACAAAAAATGGGCCCAAAGTCCGCCAGTCAGAAGGGAAGCAGCACCTTCTTCAAGAACAACAAAAAGACTTTTTCGTTAAGAAGCGCTGAATGGAAATCACATTTAATGTGTCTCTGCCATTCTGCCATTCACTTTAAGTGATATACAAATTACTTCCTAAAACTGCACGACAATGAAAAAGAAGGAAAAAATACTATCCACTGATTATTACACAATATTATGTATTTTTTTTTGATAGGAGAAAGACAAGAAGAGGGGGAGGAGGGGAATGAAAGAGGCTGATAGGAAGTGCTACTAGTCATCAGACAGGTCTGAGGCTGACCCTTCAGCAGCCCGGCTGTACAGGCGACTAGGGTTTCTCTTGACGTGTTCTGAAAGAGTGAGGAGAGGCGAAACGGGGAAGGAGTGGGGGGAGTGAATGGAAGTAGCGTAGGAGGGGGTTGAATTGATTTCCTCTGTGATGACAGCTCCAGTCAGGCTGGCACCAAACGCCCCAACCCCCCCATTTCACCATCCACATCCCTCCGTCCGCTCACTCCATCCCTGTGCGTCAGTGGCGCTGGGCAAATGGCCACTGGTGGTGTCATGTTCTTGAAGGGTGCGCTCAACAGCTCCCCTCCATCTTTCTTTCCCTTCCAACTGTCGCGAAATCGTTGGCGCGGATCGTTTTTCTGATAAAAGCATTATTTTTGGGACAAAAGTCACTCTGAGGAATTTAATGACAGTCTTTTTTTTTTTTTTTTTTTAAACGTTGTCATTTTTTTCCCTCTTCAGTAATGTCTCTTCAACGCTCAATTCAGGCAACTCCAATAAGAGCTGTGTATTTAGTTTCAGACTCGTCAGAAAAAGGGTTCCGATTTCTCTACTTCATCATCTCTATCCTGCGCTTCACAGAATATTACGGAGACTGAAATGTTTGAGTTTGGGAGTTAATGATCTCCAGTTTTTTGGGAGAATTTTTAATTTCTTGAATTTCTTTTTCAATGATTCAATGGGAATGCTTGTATGAGGTGGTTTCATAATCACTTCAAGCCCATGAAGCTCCTTAGAAATCCCTGGATTGAGTTGTTCGCTGCTTCACTCAAGAGTGCGAAGAGTATCACCAGAAATGCCTTCTCCTGTGTTCACAAGGCCGGAGGAGGAAAGATTCCCGTCTTCGGAGTTCCCGGAGACATCAGAGTCTATACGGGAGCGTTTGAAGCGCCGGTCGGGGTACTGGCTGTTGTCGAAGGGCATGCGGTGAACACACAGGACGTGGGTCTTCAGGTTACCTTTCTGAGAGGCGCTGTAAGGGCAGTAGCGGCACTGGAATGGCCTTTGACCTCCATGACCTGAGAAAGAAACCGACAAGATTATCATCCTGTACAATATCAATAAAGCCTGTTACACATGCCACGCACTTTCCATCAAAAGAATCCAACATTCTGTGGCTGATTTTAATCAGAGGGCTTTGATAACACGTGTGTGTAGTATTTGGTTACAATCAGCCCAAGATGGACGTTTAATCATTCTGACTCGTCAGGAAGTATCAAAAGCATTTCCTCGATCCGTCTGTGGACAATCTCTGCTGTTCAGATGAAGACGTTTTCTTTGTGCGGTATCCTACAGAAGTTCGAAAGTGCTCTTTTCAGCTTAGAGCAAGTACAACTGTTTAAGAGATTGGATCTGATCATCGGTGCATTGTACACAATGGCCCTTAATAGCCCACACAAGTCTGTTTGAAGAATGCAGATTACGTGCCTATCATATCTGGCTCTCTTATCGGGCCCATCCACTTAGAGCAAAGCCAGGCACTTTCAGCTACGCGCTACTTTAGAACATTAATAACAGTACATTTGCTCTCCATTTTTCTCAATTCAATTTGAAAAGCACTAAATCAAATTAACATGGCGGTTTAAAATAGCAGCCGCGTTGGTGCGGGGAATGCAAAGCGGCTGCATTAAAGGTGTAGCCGCGACGCAACGTGAAAAATGTGCGCATCCTCAAAATAAGCATGCGTAAAGTCGTCCGCTTGCATATGCATGTGTGGCACAAAAAAAGAAGGATTTATAAGCACTTTGTGTTTGGCTTTGGAGTCTCAACGGCTTTCGAATACTACAATGTCTGCTGAGGCCTCGCTACAAAGGGGATTGCTACAAGTTTTTAGAGCTTTCGATGTTCCAGTTGTCTGATAAGCAAGCCGGCGACGCACAATCCCGGCCGTTTCATTCATAAGCACTTTAATTTCACACTCCCTTACATTGCTCTAAGTCTGAGAGGCAGCATATTCTCATGCCACTTTATACTTTGAGTGAACTAGCGTCACCAACTGTAAGTCTGCTTTCTTTTGCTTTTCTTCTTCTATCTTTTCCTCTTCCCTATCTCGTCTCTCTTCCTGAAGCAGGAAATGTTTAGGCAAAGGGAGCTGAGAGTTGTCACCGACTGTGGTTAGAGAATGGAGCGATTTTCAATCAATTTTCAGGATAAACAGAAATAGATAGACGCAAATAAGGAGGAATATGGAGAGGAGGGCACTGTGCTCACTGTGACAGGACCACAGGTAAATGATTAACAGGGCTAAGAAAGAAACACAAAAGAAGAAAGCCTATTGACATGTAACCTCCGTCACAGCACTCCGTATTCATCCAGAAAGCTTCCTCCAGCTTCCCTTTTCAAAGTGAGATAATACTGCCCCTTCAGGGTGCCTATTTGGTGGTCAAAATAATTGGCAACAATGAATCATATTTCGAGGGGTGTTCTGTGGCAGGGCACATTTTTCTTATATCAAAAAGGCCGTACACATTGAGCCCCTCTCAAAATGTTTCCCATAATAGTTGCCCTGATTACTTAGAAACTAATTGGGGCAATTTTGGCTTGTTGCTGCTAGCTCCTAAATGAGAAGAGAAGAAGGAGCAGAGCTGGAGATTTTATGTACAAAGATTACAGTGTGTCATAGTGTGGGTGCCGTGCTAGAAAGCTAAAGCATGTTTGTTTTTGAGTGCTCGTAGCGAAGCAAAGATCTTCCTCTCTCATGCATCTCTCTTTCTTATTTTAGCATTGCCAGGCCAAAACAAATGCAGGCAAACATTAATATTTCTGTGTATATTATGCATTAAAAATCAATATGTAAAAAAAAGAGAGAGAAAGAGTCAAACATGGGTTAAATATTGTCTTAATTATAAATAGAAAAAGTTGTTAATTAGTGATAGAGTCTACTAATTATAATGTTAAATAGACAAGAGAAATACATGAGTACAAGCTAGAGTATCTGTGTATTCATACTTCCAGGTAATACACGGACAATAAAGGTAGAAACGATTTATTAATACAGTATATAAGACACTATATACTGTATATATTGACAGTGGTGGCATCTTTCTTTTTCATTCTTGTTTGCTTGCTAGCTTTCTCTCATTCTTCTTTTCAAAGCTCTCCAGTGATTCACATCTACTGCAATTGAGGTGCCCAAGTGACATGGACTAGTATGAAGAATTTTATTTCTCCCTTCTCCTTCTCCTTCTCTCCAGTATGTGTCAATCCTTTCCACATTTTTTTTCAGTCTGTTTCCCGCAACTGTGAGTCCTGAGTGAGTAAAAATTCCAATGTACTTGTTACCACTGGCCAATAAATCTTTTGAATGTTATGCGGCCAAAAGCCACACAAGAACACATTTGTACCTCTGTATGTACTGTAAGCTTTGTAAAACAACATGGAAATGACAGGTGATTTTTATCTTTTCCTTTATGTTTTTCTCCAACCCCTTTTCATCATTGTCTAACATTGTCTCAAAATAGAGAGAGAAAAAGAGAGAAAGAGTTCTATTATTTTCAGCAGCGTGCCATTATCACGCCTGCCTAATTAACCCCTGAAGGCCTCATATGTGGAGATCAGAGGGCGAAGGAGAAGAGGAGGAGGGAGAACCGATGACAACACCCACCCACTTCCTGCAGATTTCCTAATATCACTCCATCTTTGTCCTTCCTGCCATTCCAAAATGAAAACAGATCAAAAATAACCAAAACGAATGCATTTATTCGATCAGTTCACTTGTTTCCTCTGTTCTAGATACACTTTAAACATCTATTGTCTGTTAGTATATTTTTCATCTCCGTCCTCTCTGAAGACACGTCTTATGCTCCCTCTTGTGGCGCCTCGTGTTCTTGCTCTCTCACACTCTTTTTTTCATTCTCCTTTTCTTATCACACATACATTGTAAAAAAAACAACAAGATGTGTTTGAACAGTACGCGTGTGGTATGTAAGCAAGCAGACACAAGCTCGTCTACACAAACACACACACTCTCACGCAGAAATGGAGGTGCTTTGGCATGTAATCAAAATCAGTCTTATATAAATTCCATCTGATGCCAGAGCTACCATCTGTGAAAGAGTGCTGCCTCTCACCTCTGTCTGTCTGTGAGAAGTCACCCTCTCCGACGCTCAGCAACAAAGAGCGTGTGTGTGTGTGACAGAGAAAGAGCGGGAGAAGGGTGTTGAGGAGGAAAAATGATTAATTTGCAGAATGCTTGTGATTTGCTCATATATTATTATAACAGCTCATCAGCACATGACGAATCCCTTGCCCCACGCAGCAGAAAGAACCTGCAGGGCTTCAGCACTTTTACTGTGTGTGTGTTTACACACTCGAGCATGTGTGCCTGTGTGTGCGTGGCATGTCTTTGAAAAAATAGTAGCTCATGAGCATGTCATAAATGATGTTTCTGCATGTGAGTGGCTTTGTGTGTGGAGGATACTGCATGTATATAACGTGTTGGATTGTTTGTGTGTGTGTGTGTGTGTGTGTGTGTGTGTACGGTTGTGTATGGGCTGGCACCTGACAGACTGCAGAGCCTCTAATGACTTTCAGATGCTCACTGTGAGTAACTCAAACCTGAGAACAAGCGAGATAGGCATAATGAAGGAGAGAGAGAGACTTCCGCTCTACGGGCGATTAAGAGTTTAAACGCTCATATCCTTTCAACTCACACTAGATATGAACAAGGTCACTGGTTAAACACTTCCACTCCGTGTCACAAGCAAGAGTCTATTATGGTATTTACAACAAGAATACATGTCATGTTGTATTTATACAAAAGATCACCAAACAGAAGTTATTAATGAAACAAACAATACTTTTCATTTCGGGTCATGAACAAAAATAGTTGCAAATGACACTAGAGTGTGGCTTTAAACATAGGGTTACACTTTATTTTTATATAGTCTACTTTAGACATTCTACATAAGTAACTTTGTAACTACACATCAACTGCATTTAAACAAATTCTCGTTCATTTGTAGATACATGTCTACTAACTCTCAGAGTAAACTAAGGATTGGTAGAGTTGAAATATACTTGCAATGTTTCTCATTGATGTATGCTGTGGAAATAAAGTGTTGGAACTGTTAGTTAAATTTCTAAAGTATCAAACTATCAAAATAAAGTGTTAACAATATCTGCTGAATGAATGATTTATTGACTCACTCATAAAGAATTAATTCAGGAATTTTAAATAAATCTGTTAAATGAATAATTCAATGACTCTCTCATCAAGACACTGTCCAAAATTGCATACTATTGTGATTTCAGAGATACTACTTTTTTGCACCTACACTGGAAAAAAAAAAAAAAATTTAAACTATGGTTAAACTAACCATTCAATGACTGCTGCATAAAGAAAGTCACTGTTGTAGCATGCAGAAAGGGTCACTGGAAAACCTCACCACTTATACACAGATGCACACTGAGGCTAGTGGTATGATATATACAATGAAAATATATAGTAATTGCTGTTGGACTGCGCTCAGCCGATCAGATCCCAGGACTGGAACAGTTGTATAAGTGTTGAATACATAACTGCGGAGAATCAACTGGCTCAAAGATTACCTACGTCTGACTCGTACACTCTCCCTGGGAAATACTGACTTCTGCACTTCAAATGTTTTTGAACAACACATAATGTGCTTTTCTAAGCAAAACCATGTCTCCCTAAAAGATAAAAAAGATACTCTAAGCCATTGTGATATTTTAAAGAATATCTATAATGAATCTGTATCTGTAGGGATTACACAATGCTGTGCACGTGTATGTTTGAGGGGCCAGTATTTTACAAGTGTTTTTGCTTTTATCTTATATCTGGAAACTTTCCTTCTGTGTGTGTGTTTGAGTGTCACCTATACGGAAGAGAAGGAAAAGATAAAGAAAAACAGAGGGAGTGTGTGTCTGGGGAGAACGCAAGCCACAGAAGGTGTGAGCAGTAAAAAGTGATGTACCATCTGTCGGCCAGTAATAACCTGCGTGTTGTAAAGGCTGGGAGATTACTCAGCAAAGAGAGCTTCCAAACACCCAAATCCCTCCGCAACGTTAGTGCGCCACGCACTATCTCTCCCCACCTGCTCCCAAAACCCTGCTGAGGAAGATTCCACACTAAAACCGACATCACACCTTCAGATCCACTCGCTCTGATTCGGTAAACACAAAGCAAGTAAAGACGCCGCTACAACAGACAGGCATCAAGCTGAACATCTTTACACCTGCGCTGTGCTCACTTACGATATCATAGTTAACTTTTATCATTATAAACTTTAAATGCATTCACATAAATATCAAGAGATTTCAACACAGAGAAAAAAAAAAGAGTTTGGACTGTTAATGAGCGTCTAGTCAAAATATTTCTCAGACTGAAAGAGACGACCAAATGCGGCTCTAATGGAAATCGCTTCTCAGTTTGGAGAACCGATGCTGTAGTCTGGCTCTCTGGGAAAAAAACAAGGCAGAAAAACTTGGATTTGTATGTATCAAAAGCAAACTCTAAAAGCTCCACCGGGGAAGCAGCTCCCATGTTAAACACTGAACTAGATTACAAACTGCTGCAGCAGACGTACCTCTTAATACTCTCTCTGTTTCTCTGCTATACATTTCCCAGTCTGCCTGCCACTATATCTCTTTTCAATCTTCCTTACTTGGCTTCATTTCTCTCTTTTCTGAACAAATGGAATTCTTTGAAGTGTTCCAGAGCATTCCGTTTTGTTTTTCCACATGGACATGTCTGAGTAACTGTGTGCAGAAAGTTTCATGGAAGGATTTTTGGGATAATATACCACTTCCTTCACTGACAGTGCATGAGAGGTGCTGGCAAGGGCCTGCATGGAGCCCCGCAATTGGTCAAGAGTTAGAAAGGCTCATGGGTAAAAGGCAGTATATACATCATGTGATGAGAGCGATGTGTCAGGCAGTCTCAGCAGGACTGTGTGTCTGTGTGTGGGTATCTGTGTGGCCAGGGGAGGAAAAGTTCATGAGTACTCATCTGCAGTACTGCTCACTTCTCTCCTTCTCTCTCTCCCTATAGAGCATATTGCTGCACATTCTAGTGCTGAGCTGTCACGACAGACACATAATAAATGTCTACGAGTGAGTGCAAGTGTGCCGTCTGTGTGTTTGTGCAAAGGAGAGAGAAAAGAGACCAGCTCGTACCTGACTACTTTCACTCTGCAAGTGGTCACATTGAATAAAAAGCAGAATTGGCCCTTACAAAAAAAGAAGGGGGGAGGGGGGGGGGGGGGGGGAGGACTGTGGCATGGCTGAGTGAAGGAATCAGCGTTTTGAAATGTGCAGGAGAGCAGGGATGATAATATATGGAGCAGTATTGATAACGTTCAAAGCTTTAAAATGCAATCCTCTAATTTCTGCTCAAATAAAAGACAGCTTGAGTATTTGTTTACCAGTTTAGACTGGTGTACTGAAAAAGATATCTTACGTAATTTCAGGTTTAAACAGTCATCTTCCCTTTAAACGTTACACTTGCTTTTGTGTTGCTTGTGAGTCAGCACTGATCATGTCTATATGAAAAGAAATCAAATAAAATAGCTGTCTCAAAACAAAATTACAATATATTATTTTTTTAGAAATTAAAAACATTCTTCTATTGTCTGATGTGTATTAACATTTGGCCGTGTCTGAGCATATGTTCTGTGTATCCCATTAAGCGTAATTATTCACATTATAGAGCTTTTCACCTGTTTATATTCATCACATACTGTACTGTACCACCTTAACAATGAGATATACGCCCGGTTTAAGACTAGTCCGAGACTAAGATTTAAGTCTGAGCTGAACGAAACTTGCACTTACTGATCTTAAAACATATCTGTTTCTTTGTTTTGTCTCAAAAAAGCACATTAGTTATGTTTTATGTTTTGCACGTTAATTATTACTTAAATGTAATCTAACTGAACTATGGCCTAACCCTGGCCTTGTCTATGCACTGTTTGTGAAACCAGGCCATAAAATCAGCCTTTGTATACATGTGATTTAATTGCATCTGACTCAGTTAACAAATCAATTAAATTGACAAAGATAATGATAGCTGCAATGTCAAAGATGTCTTAGATAAGATTTCGATGACGGAGGGTAGAGCTTTTAGAAATAAATGAGCAAAACCCCCAAAAGTGTTGAAATGCTGTTTCCTCTGCATAATTTTGTGATTACCATATTCTTGTTATTCTCATAGTACTATATCATGGAATTATAATGATAGTCTCCAAAATACATGGTATATTTTTTTGAATGAATATAATATTAACATGTTTAGTAAAAAGTTGTAAAAAAAAAAAAAAGGTAATAAAATATACAAATAAAAATGTAACTATTAGTAGAAGAAAACATTTTTACCATAGTTGTTTGAGAAAACAAATAGTTGCTTTCAAATGTAATACTAGTTTCTAGAACTATTAATATTTTACACTAGATTTAATTTCTACATATTTAATAAAAGCGAGTGTATAACATTTCTAGCAAGAAGTTGTTTAAATAACACTGTATTGTGCTTGACAAGATTGAATGCTCATCTGCCTCCCAAGCTTTTATTTACAACTTTGTGTCTAAGGAATAATAGTTTGAATACCATGATCTATCAGTCCACTGCTCCTCGAGACCTCCACATTAAAAAACGCATCCAAACATTCCTTTTCCCACAAGCCCAGGACAAAGCAGGCAAATATACACGACAGGAACCAAGCCAGAGGATGAAGGTGTGTGTGGATGAAGCTCCAGCTCTGGGTCAGCAGGTGTTGTTCTGCTGGCTATAACATGATCCATGGCTTTCTAATGGCCGAGCATCAGTTCTGGACCTAAGTGCTCCTCTGCTCAGGTATCCATAACATTTCCAGTCAGCTTTTATATACACCAATACTGATCTATTCCCATGCAGACATAGAAATATCGATGAAGGCGACTCAGTGCAGACATAATATGTGACTGTTGGCATGTAAGCTACCTGGAAATACATATAAAATCGAATAAATTAACCCGCTCTTGTGTTACAACTCTTTCCATCTCTTTCTCTTGAATTTCCTTCACCATCTTATCATCCCTTCCTTTCTGTTTTGTCCCCAGGACCTATTTGTCTGCCGTAAGAGAAATCCCTCAGTTCGGAGGAGTCAATGGAGAAGGCTTTGGCGGGGGGGTGGGGGGGTAAGAAGGGCCACCTCCAAATAAGTTCCATTAATCACCCAACACACTCTAATGTAACTAATATTTTACAATTAGAGGAGACAAGACGGAGCTCCGAGCCATCTATCTCTCTTATACCACATGATCATCGATTCATAAGACCCTGCCTGAGAGCTGAGCAAACACACACACGCTCGCACACACACCCTTGTTAAGTTGCATGTGTATGTGTGCGAGACTGTATGAGCTCGCCGATGATGAGCATTATGACACGGTGTGTATCCAGACGCACAGAGAACTCTCGAATGGTGACAGATGACTGCTGTCTGCATGCGTGTAAATGAGAGAGGAAGAGTGCGCAAAAATGTGTAAAAATGTGAAAAGCCTGTCAAAGAACGTCTGATAAGATTGATTACGGATTGACTGCAGATTGAAAATGGAAATGGAGTGCAATTCTCTCCGCAGACAATGCCTTTCTCTTTCAGATATCATTTAGTTGGCCCTAATGACAAGATATGCTACTGTATAAACAGGCTATAAACATGTGACTGACTTAATGGCAGAACAAAAATATAAGGTTTGAGTATTAAAATGTGTGCCACAAACTCTCACATCATTTCTATCAAGATTTACTGTGGTAATATCCATTTCTTGAGTGTAATCTTTTATGTGTCGTGTGTTGGTGCACAAAGATCATTGCGTTAAGTTTCCATCGGCTGCAATGGAGCTATAAGTTGATTTATACCGCCATCTGGTGGTCTGAACAAGGAAATGCGTTTGCTGTGGTACGCAGCCTGCTTGCTGGCCAAATGAAAGCCAGCTGAACAAATGAGAGAGAAGAGAGGTTCAAGCGCAGGTCACCATCTGCCTGACTACAAGTGCTGGCACACAGCAACCCAAGCGTGCTGCCTTCTTAAACACACCAGCTACATATACACACAAATATGATACCATGACGAGATGGAGTGACACTAATGCACTGCAATATTTTTTACAATATGCAAGGGTACAATTTGTTAAACACACAACATCAGTATATCTTAAATAAATATTATTTTGATACCTTGGAATAGTGACTGAAAGATCACCATATTCATTCTTTAAATTGTAACTACAATGCATGTAAATATATATATATATGTATATATATATATATTCTCCCTGAAATTTCTGTCCTTGCTGACTATTTTCTGTCTTTTCATTCAAGATGAAGTTTACTGTATGTGGTATAAATGAGCTTCTTTTTTTTTTTACCTGTCCAAGCAGTCATGATTGTAAAAACAAACATAAGGGAAAGAAAGAAATACTCAGAATAAGGTTAAAATCATCAACATTAATTTATTAGGTATCATGAACTAACAATATATGTTTTTATATATAACATAGTACATTATATATTTATGTATGTGTGTTATAAATACAAATAAAACAATACAATTATTATGTTATCTTGTTTTTAATGTGTTTTATTGTGTTACCTACTTAAGTAGTATTTTTATTTTTATTTATGTATGTATTTTTTGCCTAATAAAAATGACCCAACTGAAGTTTGTTTGAGATTATTTGGAATGCACAATGAAAAAAATTGATTTGTGAAAACATTACAAAATGGAGTTATCTATATTTAGCTATATATACATCTACCGTCATATCATGTGTTATATCCATCTTGTGTAAAGTGTATTTAAGAGAAAAAAACTGCTCCACAGCGTTCAATAACTCCAGACAAGCTACACACACGGAGGGGGGCAGGAAAAAAGAAACGGTTACTTTTTCAGGATGTGAGTTTTATTAGGTCCAGGCCTTTCTCCATCTGGTCTAGTGTAGCTGATCCATTTAAAAATTAGTCAGGCGTTGACCTCGAACACCTCCCCTCAACAGGGTCTCGACGGCAGGTTAACACAAATATGGATCCCATCAGACTAAAGGAGATCGGGTTTCCCTCCACAGAGACCCCGCTAACTCACAGGAAAAGGTTAAGAAAAACATGAAATACGGGCCTATAATGGGAAAATGTTCCCTCGGTCTGCGGTGGAAGCGGTGCTCGTGTGTATATGTGTGAGTGAGGATAGTTTTCTTGTGTTTAGAGAGCAGGCTCTTATCTCTCTGAGGTATTGACACAACAGGCCCCTGTGCCAAAGGGTGTCAGTTATCGCTTGTCACTGGCCTACGATGAGAGTCAGTGACGGGGCAAATCCATCTTTATAAGAGAGCTGGAGAGAGGGAACGTCCTTGAAAGACATGTCCTATATGTGTTGCATTGATACAGCTAACGGCATCAGAGAAACAACAGACATATCTGCTTATTGTATTTGGATCACATGACTGCTTGGAAAGTCACAAAAAAGGTCATTTAATCTCATTTATGCCACATACACTGAATTAAAGAAATTATTTCTTGACTGAAAAAGGCAGAGAGGAAATTGAAAAAGGGAGGATGAGCATCAATTGGCACACTAGTCTCCAGCTCTTACAGGTTCGGGGAATTAACACAGCTATAGCCCAAGGGTAGAAAGCCACAGTTAGCAGGAACACAGCCGGTAATGCGAGCTGTCATAATCCGCGCTGCTCCCAAGTCACACACGCTCACACACACACAGGCCTGTAGCCCTGCAGCTAACACCATGTACTACACTTAACATGGGAGTCGGGGTGAAGAGAAACAGGAGGATAGAAAAATGTATCACTTCTGCTGTCTATCATACAAGTGCTCAGCTCACAATAATGTGTTTCCATGTGTATGTTTCTGTTTGAGAGACTGTGGGGATTAGAATTATTTAAACGATACATTTACTCAATATGTACTGTTACAAAAGATATAAACAACTTGTATTATTTAATATATCTTCTGTGTATTTTGCCTTGTTTGTGGCTAATTGTCCACTATATTTTAAGTAAAAAAAAGCTCAAATTATTTGATCCAAAATCAGTAAAATTGTAAATTTTAAAATGACTTAAAATATCTTCAAAAATATAATTTATTCATATGATGCCAATGTTGAATATGCAGCCGCCATTACTCCAGTCTTCAGAAATCCTTCTCGTATGCAGACTGTCTGCATAATAGACATCAATTATTATTAATAAACTAATTAATTAATAAGCAATAATAAACAATATTAGCATCCTTATTGTTTTTAAATGTATTTTAGTGGAAATGGTAAAATGCGGGGGTCCCCTCTCCTTTTTAGAAATATCAAAAGCATCAAGAAAAATAATATTTATAAATATAACATCATAAAGCCATTTTTTGTCACATTTGATAATAAAAAAATATAAATTCAAATAAAATAAAATGTGTAAATATCCTTTTTAAGTACAGTGCTAAATAAAAAAAAAGATCCTACATAATAGGTACAAATTTACTGTACCCTTTTCAATTTCATAAAGAACATTCTGTAAGATCAAATTTTGGCACAAAAATGCTCAGTTGTTGACGCTGGTGTTTCATAGTTTGAATACATTTTATTTCTCATTATAAGTACAGTTCAGTAGTTACAAAACAAAGCATCTGCCATGAGGATACAGCAACCAAATGAAAATCATACAGTCCACAAGACAGCTCAGAGGTGTGGAATGCTCATATATTAGTCCAGAAAGACTGAAAGAGAGATAGATGCTCAGTTATACTACACAGAGGAGGTGTGCTCATCTATAACCAGTGTATATAGGGATCGGTCAATACATATCCTATCACTGACCCTCCCTGTCATAATTCCTTTATCTTACGTAACCTGTACTAGTTTACTGAAACTAGTTCACTAAACAGCTTCACTTTGAGACTTGTTTTTCTTTTTTCTTTTCTTTTTTTAGTTGTAGCATTTAAGAGAGGACATAGCCTTGCATGGAAACTATAAAAACGATTTTTTTTTTTGTTTTTAAGAAATATTTTCTTGGAAAGAGGACAACTAAAGAATATATCTGAAGAGAACAGACTCGAACGCGTCGGAGTCTACACACAATGACTTACTGGGAAGTTCATTGAATTGATTCTCAAAGCAACAGAGATGACCATCATAAGATGAGATAGTTTGAACTACACAGACCAAATCAGCAGAGTTCACAAAAGAATAGAGAGAATATCAGTTCACAACGTCAAGGGACGCACAAACACGCACGCACACACGCACCTTCATTTCCATTAGCGATCTGTGTACTGTATAGACTGGTTTTTCATTTACTATCACAGTGCAAAATACTTCAGGGGGGGAAACCTCGGTTTGTATTCGCTTGCATGAGGCATGGGTATATATATGGATTTATACGCTTGCAGCAACAGAAGAAGATTGTCGATCTTTCTTTTTTTTCCTTTTCTTTTAATGTTATTGGTATTTTACAAAGGTGAAAGGCAAAAATTACAGTACTAGAGAAGAAAACTCCAATCTAATACCTACACTCTAAAACAGCTAGCTTTGTAAATGCAACAACGCATGACTGTATCTATGGCTAGACAATACTTGTTTCTTGTTTGCATGTTTCTTTTCTTTTTTTCTTTTTCTTTAATAATTGAATACATCAAACCATTTCAGTAGTCAGTAACACTTTGCAACACTGATTGGTGGCAGTATATTACAAACACAATCTCATAACCAGAGTACTTGAAGTGAGCAAGACTGAGATCAAAGCGTGTAGGGTTAGGGGCTGCGCTTCTGTTTGATTTCTGCAGGCTGCACGTTCGCAAGTCTCCGTGGCTCGTGCCGTCTCATCAGACACGCTCGGTGTAAACTAGTTCTTCTGTCACCTCGGCTGGTTTTTGTCTCGAATGCTACGGCGGAGTTCAGCTCTCGCAAACACATCGTGAAATCACGTGGCCAGTTCTCGGAGAAAAAGACGTAGCTTCCCTTTTGTTTTAAAACGCGGCGTTCTCGTTTCCTGAAAGTACTGGATTGTCGTTCTTCTGCTTTTTGACGTCCAGGCGCCGGCTGCTGAGAGTGTGCTGATTACAAAGGAGTCTCTTTTTTCCCACAAGAGTGTGCTTGGTCTCCAAACGTGTAGCGGGTTGGTCCAAACGTCCAGAGGAACGGGAGCATCAGACAGATAACACTGGTGAAGTGGGCAGTGAGAGAAACACCGGCAGAGGGAGAAAGAGAGAGAGAAAGAGAGAGAGAGAGAGAGAGAGAGGGAAGTCTGTTCAGTTTCTCGCTCTCTCATTCTGAGACTGGCAACTGGCCGCCATCTTGGTTCAAGGAATGTGTTGCTCAAGCACTTCAAAGTTTCCTCACTAGGTCAAAAAAGCAATTAAAAACACAGAAAGTATTTATCAGCTACACAAGGGAGGTTTCAAGACACATAAAACACAGGAAGCAAAAAATCTTTTTTTTTTTTCCTTGTTTCCAGCTCACTAAACATCAACAAATCTTCTCTCCTTCATCCAGCGAGAACGCTCGCGCAGGAAACCATCTGAGCTGTCCATGTTATTAGTCTTTTTTTTTTCTCTCTCTCTTGAAGTCTTTTACGTTAAATAATGCTTTTGATAAGATAATGTCCTTCATAGTCAGAGTCCTCTTCCTCTTTATTCCGCCGCCTGCTCTTAGCCGCTCAGTCCAGTAGGGGGAGGTGATGTTAGTTTCTGATTAGTCCTGCATCTCTGTGTCAGTTAGGCTATGTTCAGGGGTAAGAGCAGGGCCAAATCGTCGGGACGCCTCTTCTTCCGCCCACAGATGAACTACGGTTAAGAGAACAAACGCAGATTAACACCACCGCCTGTGTCCTTCCTCTCTCTCTCTCTCTCTCTCTTTCACACAAATGCATACAACTTTGACAAGTGTTAGCAAAATGTACATACTTTGATGTTCTTGAACAACAAAAGGTTTATTAATAATAATTATTAAAAGGGAAAAAAAACACACATTTTCCTTTTGATCGCTTAATTATGATTTCAAAGCAGTTATTATAATACAAAAATATGATTTAGGGTGCATTTGTAAAGAAATGAACGACCACTGTAACGCCTTTGTGTTTATGTGTGTGTGTGTGTGTGTGTGTGTCAGCTATAAACCTCTCCATTCATATGTACCGCTAACCTCTAATGGCACTAAAGAAAACACATCTTGGGAATTATTAGATAAGACGACAGATACGGGAGGAGGGCAATTTGAATACTTTCAGACAACTTCCAGCTCTAATTTAAAAATATAAATATATAAAGTCTTCTAATATAAAGACAATAACTCTCTGAACATTGCACTTGTGCAATTACTGCTGAAGTTTGAATCCGGTGAAAATGCTTACTGCTTTTTTTTTCTCTCTATTTATGTGCTATCGCCGTTTGAACTAAATAATATAAATGTTGTTTAATTCCCTCTACAACCCCTAAGAAAATTATTTGGCAATAAAATCTACAGAGTGCATTTCCGAGTCGTGTTCTTTTTTAAAGTGCCTCTATGAAAATGACAAAATGAAATTAAAACATGCATTTATTTGAGTGTGCTCTCACAAGAAATGTTATGGAAATGAAACGAGGAGTCAGTTCCCCGCTAATAATGGAATAAAACATCGTCATTTAGATTTGCCAAAGAGCAATAACGCTGACGCCCACTCGCTTTGCATTATGCGCACATCTGAGGCGTGCACTTCTTTAACAGACACACTTTCCACTCAGATGTCAGACGCTTCGGAAATTGCTGATAGAGATTAAGAAAAAGAATTAACCACTTTTGTGTTCTCAGATACAAATTATTCTTGCACAAAAAAAAACGAACACACACACATATATATATTATATAAATGCTTTTTTCTCACAAATGTGACTGCTCTATTATTTGAGAAAATGCAAGATAAACATTTATAAATATAAGTATTTATTTATTTGTTTGTTAGACTCTTCATCATTAAATAGTACTGATTATGTGATAAGAAAATAAAATGTATTTATTTATTTGTTTGTTAGACTCGTCATCATTAATTAGTACTGATTATGTGGCTAAAACACTATCAGTTACTGATGAAATTACAGAAATACCTATTCATAATGCATTTATTCCACAAACAAAAAAGCGCCCAATAGTGTAGAATTGAGTGCTCCCTATAAAATAAAACATTGTTTACTAGGCTATTTGTGTCTGGAGTCTTCATCTCATGTCTACACCATTAATACTTATATGTTAATAATTGTAAAATCTACTATTAATTTCATTGTGCTTAAAAAAAAGAGCATCTTTATTTATATCAGACTTTATTTATATCTGAACAGCTCAGACTGAAGGATGCAGTGCACAGTTTGTCCAGGAGATGGCAGTGCAAGCCTCCGTATTAGCAATCCATGTTGAAAATAAGATCTTGTTACTCAATGTCATTTTCCTTTAACCTGCTGATATTTCATGTTAATCCACAGATAAAGTGGTAGCTATTTATCAAATCTGAAGTGATTGGCAGTGTTTTTAAAGCCTATACTGCGGTCACAGCTCTACAGCTGTCTGATGGCATTTTTTTGGTGTCCATGAGGAAATTAAGATAATCATAACCATAATGATAATAAATTACATTCTCGAGTTTTAAAAACGCCTGGTCTCCCAGGGGCCAGTGCTCTTCGTGACTTCCTCTTAAAGAAAGTTCTGGTAATGAGTTACAGATTCCGCCCCATATTTGATTTTCACTCTTCATTAACTAAGCCACCTGGAATGTTATTATTTAAGGACGCCGTTTCTTTTCCCCAAACAACTGCCACTGCGATCTGGAGACTAGCACACCAACTTTATGATCCTTGCAACTTTTGTTCTCCTCCTGTTCCGATCAATTTTGAAGTCTCCCTGTCCACATGTGGAGTGATTGCTTAATTATTTCAACACCCTAGAAATCTTTATCATACTCCGGCCTGTCAAATTATATTGTTATCGGTCTGTTTTCTCACAGGCTGAATCGTGAGGTCTTTGTTTGTCCAAGCATTCGTTTTCCTTGCCTTCAGGTGCAATCATTTTTGCATGATCGATATTATTACTTCATGGGTTTAAAACTTGAAATGGCCCACCACTGAATCAGAACCAAGAAAATGTGGCGCCCTCTACTGCTCAAGTCTGATAATACACGTTCAATGGGAGACAAGAGAGGGCCCTGGAAAGTAATACAAGACATATGGTAAGAGGACACATAGCTCCAGGATCCATCTTATGTTAATACATGTGTCATGCTTAACAGAACGGCTAAATGAAAAGGCAGACAGAACAATAGCACAGCACAAGGCTGGAAGCGAGCTCGGTTAACAACGGCCAGCACACTTGGGGAAAAGAGAGGCTGTCTGGAGTCAAAGTCCTGACATTTCCTAACTGCTTCTTATTATTCCCGGACCACAGAGTTAAGGCGAAGAGCGCTCCCATCTAAAACACTGGGCCGCTTTATACCCTGACCTCCCTCAGGTATTCTATTTTTACCATGAAATCTACTTAGTGTATATTTGTGTTTCAAAGGCCCGCTCGTTTTAGGTTTCCTGAGAACAGGGGTCATTTAATTGGAGGAAAACGTGAGGATATGAATTTCTGAACTATTGAATACATGTTTAAGCAATCAGATAAGGCAGAACATGCATTATGGAAAGGAGTAGGGTACATTTATTTTGCGCACAGCCTCTTGACTGATACTTTTACCACATCAGGTAGCGACTAAGTGCTTAGCCCATTTGCAATATCCTCTGTTTAAAAGAAAAAACTCGAGTTCAGCTGTTTTTGGTAGTCTGAAAGTCTCTTTTTTTGCGATATGAATGAAGTCTAGATGTTAGTGATGTGGTTCACCATCATCTCCTGCTGAACACAAACACAACACACAGTGCACATTCTGCCACGGAGGGTGGCTTTGTTCTCTCCCAGGCATCCGGTGCTGCTGGAAAAGAGTTGTTTTTGGCAAAGGTAGACCTCATTGTACAGCCCAGTATTTATAAATATGTAAATACGAGTCAGCGTGCGAATACACACACACACACACACGCAAACACACATATAATCGGGGCCGAACGCAAGGAAGTGCACCCAAATCATATTTTTAGAAGGTTTTAATGAATACAGGATGTTTATGAATACCATTTGTAGTGATTCACAAAGACTAGAAGAATCCTCGCACACCAGCCCCCTCCTCTCCCCTCAGAGCAAAGTAAAAGAAACCCAGTGTTTCGGGAGGAAATGGCAGAATTGTATGTTCGGCGCTTGTGTGGGTTCAGATTGCCTTTAGATAAGTATACGGAGGAGCTCAAAGAAGCGGGCGACCTCGTGCATGCGGCACACTTGAAAAAGTCCTCTGCTTTTCTCATGTTAAAACGCACCGCGAGGAAAGGCGACTGTGAAGGTAAAACAAACAACGTGTTTGTTACTCCGCCGGATGACTAGGCAGCGAGTAAACCTGCCTCAGATGACAGAGAACGACACCAAAACTGTTTGTCTTGCACGTATTAACCAGAGCGAGAGAAACATCCGCACGCGAACCAGACTCAAGAAAAAGGAAACGAGGCAGCAGCTCTCAATTCCAGAGAAAACGGAGGGCTGGGATGAGGATGTGTCTTGCTCTCTGACTCAGTCTATTTCTGGGGCAGAGATTCTCACACTGATACTACCTCCACTGAGCAATTTAAAGCCAAACACTGATGTTGCAATCTGTCTTCTGTGCCTGATAGCGCTTTTCTCCCTCTCTAACCCAAATTACTTTCTTTTCATATCTAATTATATTTGCTAATGATCTTATAAGGGGATAATGGAATGTGCTTGATCTATTACCTTTTTTTGCAATACATAAATACAATACAAATGGCTATGCAGCACTTTAACATTTTCCATCATCCATTTCAAGCAAAGCGAAGAGAGGATATTTAAACAATATCTACAATTTTAGCACTACCGCAATACAAATCTCTTTGCTCGCGCTAACGGGAATTCAGAGGAGCAATTTGTCCGACTACACTGTGGTCTTTTCATGGCTGCACACTTGTGTGCTCATTCACAAACAGGTTATGAGGGGAGGCCACGACCTCCGCCCCCGGCACGTGAGGCATGTTGAGTGCGGACAAGCGTGGATATATTAATGACAAGACACGTTTTAGGAACTGATTTAACCAGATTTGAATGTTTCTTCCGGACTCCGGACAATCTTTCAGTCTCTCCAGAGGTCATCTCTCTGTTTCTGTGGATTGTTGCTATGAATATTCCCGTCGGCCAAGCCCCGCCCCGCTCTAAGCCTCTCCCCATTCTTCCCTCAGTCTTTTTCCCACAGGCCCGGCGATGGCCACGGCATGACAGCCGCACTAAACCCCCCGCATTAATGGAAGGAAATGGCATTCGATCTCCATTTGATCTCCTAATCATTTCTGCTGAAATGATAATTAGCGTCCTCACAATCCTTTGACTGTGAGAGAACAGTGTAAAATAAAACAGCGCTCTTGTTGCAGAAATGACACTTCACTCAACAACTGCTAGTATTCAATAACAAATACGTTCTTCTCGTACGCATATTTACGTAGCCCTCCAAAACGCGCGCACACACTCGGGCCTCGTCCGCTGGCGACTGCTGTCTGTGATTCTTTTCAACTGACATAATCCTGATTGATTCGTTCAGCAGATAAAAACTCAGTCCACTTGTGCCCTTTACTGCTGGAACATAATACGGCTCTTTATTCTGCAACAATGTAACATAATGGCGTCGGAATGTGAAGAGGAAAAAAACGTTAGGGCTGCGTCTTAAATGACTGTGACACTCTGCGGTTCAAGCTCAAGCTGTGGTCTAATGTAAAAGAGAGAAAGGAGGAAGAATGAGGGAGAGGTGAAGGGAGTGTGAGGGAGAAAAGAGAAAAATCATTAAGCGCAGATTACCAGAGTGCCCCACTAACAAGGTCGAGGCAGGGCTGCTGGTAAAAGTTGTCATTGTCTGTTTCTCTTAAATGTGTGCGCCTCACATTTCCCTCTCATGAGATTTGGGTTACGTTGTTTTAAATTCTTTGCTTCATGTGCGACCCCCCCCCCCCCACCCCTTGTGCGTTTTTAAAAAGAATCTTTTGTTTGACAACAGGAAGACATGAGGTCATTTTTTGTTCATCAGGACGATTGGAGAATGAATCACGCTTTTTATTTTGCAGGGCTTGCTTAAATAGGCCAAACACACACACACACACACACTGCATAAGGTTTGTGTGTCATTTTAATTGAGCTGAAAATCTAAAATATTTAGAAACTTAGAAAATTTAAATTCAAATTCCTGAATTTGGATTGAGGTAGCAAACGTGGCTGCAGCATGCAACAGCAATTTGATTTTAAAAAAAGGAATTTAAATTAAATAAAATTCAGAGAAATTAATATGATTGTAATTTTTAATTCAAAGTTCAATATAAATCTTCAAAACTTTTTTCAGACA
>JAUMHP010000285.1:2460574-2475896 GCA_032361065.1 Enteromius trimaculatus
GTTGTTACAGCACTGAAGCAACAAGAATGTAGGCCTACTGGAAACACACTACTGTCTAGCTGACTCTGCATGTAAGGGAAAATACACTATATATGAAAGTGTTTTTGAAAACAATCTTTTAATGTAATATTGAATACTTGGTTAAGGAATAAAAAAATAGCAATAATATGGATACTTTTTCTAAATGTTGTGATACTGTGAAGGTCAGACACTGTTATTTCCTTCTTTCCCCATTATCTGTTCACCTGATAGGTTTATGTTGTTTCTATGTGGTATCATTGTAATCCTTGACCATCAAAACATAGGAGCAGACATCACCTAATGTTTGGATCAGGAGATATGACACAAAATGCATAATTTGGTTATGGTGGAAAGTAAAATGGTTGTCATATCAACCACGAGGTGTTTTTGCGATGGCTCCATTTCTGAAAATGCTTAGGGCTGTAAACTATACAAGTGTACCAAGTTTCATGCTTTTATGATTTTTTTTTTCACATATCAGCCGTACTAGTATTAGGATTTCATAAATGACTACTTGAGACAGGACATTGTTATGTGTTCTTATTAGCAGCTCTTTGGTAATGAAGGATTGTTTAAATTAGAAGCTCATAAAACTGCTGCTCAGAGCTGAAGCGATGGCTGTGAAGGTAAAATGTCTGTTACAGAGCATGTGGAGTGCTGTCAGAAGCAAAATAACAAATGAATCAATGTCAGGATCCTGAAACATTCATTATCAGCCTGGGGCACTCAGTGTTTAGTTTGACAGCACTGCTCTCTTACGCCAAAAATCTTTTCTCATTTCCCAGGAAAAAGTAACCATCCTTAGAACAAAATAAATTTGCATGAGATACAAATTTGCATAATATATAAACACTTGATGACTTATTTACAGGAGAACAAGACAAAGATATATTGATTAAGAAACACAGTTCTGTCATTTGAGATCTCCAAGGCTGATGAAGTGGGTTGTTCCTAATGCTTTCGTATAATCTGGTGAACGCCATTTTTTTAAAAGCTTTTAATTGAGGATATTTGAGTAAGACACACACCAAACCTCTCTTGAGAATCCTTGCCAGTGTTTTAAAATTGAATGCGATGTCTTTGTGTCTCTATGTATGTGCATGTTGGAATAGCTACATGGAGTTCTGCGGGTGATTCTTGAGCCACTTTTGGGGAATATGCCGCTGGTTGGTGCTCTTTCCCTCTTCTTCCTCAAGAAGCCAGTGAGTTTTTGAACAATTTATTGCTTTCTTGATAATAATGTCTGTATTTTTGCCTGATTAAGATTGAGGACACATTTTTCTTTGCCTGATGAAGATTGAGGACACATTTTTCTTCTTTGTATGCTGTGTTAAAATAGACAAAGGAACCTTGTCTCTGAAATGTTGCAGTTATTCAGCTATATAAAATGATAGGTATTACATTTATATCTTAGGAGATGATTTTTGTACCAACTTAAATGTGAATAAATGTGGTGACTGAACATAAGTCCTGGGTGAGTGTCAAGAAGAAAAGATCACTGGAGGAGTGTCTTAAAGACTTCTGATGAGACAGCTATCAGATAAGATTGTGAATGCTGAAAGAAGATAAGGCATAAGATCAGGCGTCAGAGTGGAATTTGAGTGGGCAGGGACTTGGTTCTTCTTAAACAGCAGGAAATATTTGAACTTTTCCTTAGAAATGAGTGCATGCAGAAAAAAAAGAAACTTCTATCAGCTTTGGGATATATCTACAGATGTAGAAATGGAGGGAAATAAGTCAAGAACTAAAGCGGTAAAGGAGGAGCAGGGAGGGTATTTCTGATTATTATATCCTTTGTTATTAGAATTTTGTGGACATTAATATAGAAGTACAGGTAAGGATAAAATTATGTTTCTGGGCATTGTATAACACTAAAGTGAAAGTCCGAACTAAACACTTTCGTGTTGTTCCATACCTGAATTTTGATTTGTTGGTGTGTTTTTTTTTTCTTCTGTGGCGCATGATAGAGGAACCAATCAGCATTGGATCCCAATTGCACAATATTTTGTGAACATATTCTGAGACTTTTCTCAACATAATTTTTTTTATGTTCCACTGAAGAAGGTTTGAAATAACAAGAATGTGATGACAAAATTGTTACTGAACTATCATTTTAATGTGCTCATAAAACCACAGACTGTCCTTGACCAACATATCTTTTTCCACACACTCCATGAAGTCAGTTTAGTGGCCTGTGAAGGATATTTGATCATTTTCAAGATGCATTTGACACTGAGGTCAGTTAATCGAGGAAGGGTATCTTCAATCATTGAAGCAGATCCAACGGCAAAACACATACTGTAAGAACTTTAGGAAGTACAATTGATGCGCAGTTGCTGTATAACTGGAAAAAAGTTCTAACGGAAGAGAAAGATAATTTGTCTTTTTCAAAGCTGCAGGATTCTATTTAAAGGTTTGCTAAACAGCATCAAATGATCTTAACAGCAGTGGCAGACAGTCAGCGTCACTGACCTAAATTCTACAGTCTGTCAGTACCAGATTAGCAGCAGGGATAATTTCACAGCAGGTTATCACATCTCCCTGATTCTAGCTCACATTCTGCTGCTCTTTCTGAATGAAGGCTTTATTGAGTTTTCCTACACCTGCCTTATTGAGTTTGAGTCCTGTGTGAGGTGTCCAGTGTCCTGCATTATGACTGTAGTTTGTGATGCACTGCAGAGGTGGCCTCTCTTCATATATTCCTCTGCAGTGTGGGCGACACTGAGATTCACAGAGGAAATGAGGCTAAGAGAACATTTTTTTATATTACACCATTATAATGGCTGGTTTCTGTCCCTTTTTTCCTCCTTTACATCCTTCCCTCTTTCTGGTTTATGTTCTGGTGCACTGGGGCACTGATTGTTCTCATTGCATTCACAAACAGTACGTAGTATTGTTATTAATATGACTTTAGAGTGAGGCTTAATATCCATGTTGATGTTAAATGACTGCCTCAAGCATGTTTTATTGTGGTTTGTCTTTTTGTGCTATTGGGTTCATCTCTCTCCTTTGAATGGATATACCTGTATTTTCAGTGTGTTTACTCTTTTTCATTCAGCTGTTGGACATAAACTGGACAGGCCTCACAAATATATTGGACATTCCAGGGCTTAAGTAAGTGAACTTTTTCTTCCTTCATTGGATTAAATCTTTACAATTTAAATCTTTAAAACACAACAATCTTTGTTTCTTGGAGCTTGTTTTAGTCCTGCAAGGCATTTTATATAAATTATGATTTATTTTTTTTATTATTTTAATGTAGATTGGTGGTTCTGTCTTGATTTAAATGGCCTTTTTAATCCACAGATTTAAAAAAACAGTCTAGACTACTTCTTTGTTTTCATTTAGTTGTTTGTGGATGTAGGCCTTTTTATCAGAGATAAGCCTTTGTTCAGCAGTCTTAGTGCATAATCAGTGTAAGACATCCTTCTTTCTCTCTAACGTATGTTGAATTTAATTAATTGTAAGCTTTTATACACATTATAATTGGACTGTCTCACTACTGAGTAGCGATTAATTTTCCTTTTGGCCACTTTACCTAAACAGTTTATTATCAGTCTAAAGACACTTGACTAAATTAGTTTCACACATAAAGGCATATGCTCAAATGCATGACATTAGTTTTGTAGACATTTAAATGGTGGTTTTATATGAATGTCTTTATAAATCTCAATAAAGAGTAAGTGGTTATGTACTAAATACTTACATAACATTATATTTTATACATATCCAAATTTTTCAGTGGAGTACAGTTAATAAAAGATGACTGGTTGATTAGTTTAAAACCTTACTTTTATAATCAGGTTAATGCTATTGACAGTAGTTTCTTTTCATAAAGAGAACATCTACCCCTGGCCTTTTATAAAAAAAAAAAAATGTATGTATATATATATATATATATATATATATATATAGAGCTCTTTTTCTTTCCTTGGCTATGTGATAAAACTTAGTAGTAATATAACTGGCCATCTTTATTTATTTTTTAAATATTTTTTTATAATAATTAGTGCTGAGTTCAGCCCCTTAATTGAAGTACTACCTAGACGGAGAAAAACAGAAGTAGAGGAGGAGGAAAAGAAATGGTGGGAATGACGCTGGAACAGTACATTGAGAGCTGCTTATGTAGGCTGGGAATGATGATTGAAATGACTGAATCATTGAACTCCTCCCAAACCTACGTTTGGGACTTGGCATCCAATATTAAACTTGCTAGTGGCTATGAGAGAGTGTCCACTTAAAATATATATGTAAGGATGGGTATGCATTATAAATAGATTAATTTAACTTTCATCCTGTTCAAACCTCTTTTTATGTTTACCATATCACCCTGCAATACATTCGCAATTAGAATAATTATTTATACATTATGCATGTAGATTCATAAAAACTTTTTTTTTTTTTCAATGCATTACCTAGGAATTATTTAGACACATTAACTTAAACAATATTTTCAAATAGCCTCGATAGCCACTCAGTGCTCTCTTTAATGGCAGATTAGAAAGGCTCTTAATGTGTTGATGTAACATACTGTCTGCAGTAAAAGTTGTAGGAGATTTATGAGTGTTGCACTTCTGGTTGTGCTGATCATGCATGCACACACACACACACACACAGGGCGGATGAGTGATTACACCCCTCTAGCCGTTTCTTAACCCAGTCTACTGAGTACAGGGGTGGTCTATAGGAATATATAAGTTAGTATAGTTAAGAGCGCCTTCAAAGTTTAAATATGTATTTAGGCCTGTTTATATTTCTATATATTTTCTGAAAAACCAAACAATTATGCTGTGTGATTTTGTTTTGGAGCTTGATGTCTTGATAATCCTTATTGAGAGCACAGCAAACAAACAAAAGTACCATTAGGCTGTGTTTATTAGCACTGCAGCATTGAGAATGCTTGTCTTAGGCTATTAAAGTTTATTGCTACTGCTTTGGATCTTTACTGCACAAGAGCTGCTCTCATGTCATGTCAGCCGTGCTCCTTGCATCATACAGCCAATGTCAGACCGAAGAATACTACACTGATCTTAGATCTGTCACTCCAGGCAACCATAATACCCTAATGCAGTGTATTTCTGTGCTGACTGTCTGTGGTGTCCCACTGCTGGACCGAGCAGTGAGTGATTGTTGTTACCTCAGAGAACGCTATGCTTGCATTATGAAGATGTTTGGGGAACTGCATCTGCTCTGCTAGCAAATCAATAAGAGAGTTATGATCATAATTCTTGCTTTTATTTTTTATGGTGTTTATGTTTTATGGTATTGTTACCCACTGCACTTTTATTATCTAGGATGGAACTCACAATGAAGTTGCCTTTCATCATTGAATTTGGCAAATTGAATGTCAAGTGTTGCTGACAAGGGACATCAGAAAGTCATTTTAGTAATTTAGTAACATGTTGGGAGTGAATGTAATAGAAAGAATGGGTGTAAAGAAAAGCATGAATGGAAATGTGGATGTGGTAAGCAAGTTGAGGTTTATATAAAAATAAATTAATTAGGCTAAAGAGTTTGAATTTATTAAGTCTTTTATCTTAATGAAATCAATACATTTGCCTTGCGCACACCCCATTCAGTGCACTTAAAGGTTAAGATTACCCATTGCTTTTATGTACTTTATGTCCGATGTTGCTGTTATTTGTTGAAAAAGGTTTAAGCTTTTTCCCATGGATTCGTAGTGCATCAGTCCGCTTCAGCATTCTTTGTTCTGTTGCTGAGTGTCATGTTTCATTATTGCGTAGATGAGCTGGGTTCCAGGGAACGATCAGCTGGATTTACTTTGAAGATTATTTCTGTGTGTTATTACAAGTATGCCAAAAATACATTACATGGTTAATGATTCTTTCAACCAAGTAAAAGTTCCCTTGGTTGTTCTTAAGTTTAAATGTCTCTCTGTTTAAACTAGCCTGCCGCAATGCAAAGAAAACAAATGTTTTGGAAAGGAAGGTACTGTACAGTAAAATGCAACTAAATAAACCTTAGATAAGTTTTGCTTTGTATTTTTTGCAAAAAATATAACAATTAAGTGATTGCGCAGTTTTTTGGCAGGGTGTGTTCATACATGTAAAATAATAAACAAACAAAAAAACACTGTGCACTTGTTTAATAGTGGTATTGTTATGCATTTGTTCAATTTCTTTATTGTGTTTTTGATTGAACTAGTAGTGTGTGTTGAATTAAAATGTTAGTTGACTTTGACAACAGGCATGCTTAAAATGAGTTATTGCTTTTGTGGAGTAGTTGGATTTTAAATGAGCAAAGCACAATACTGTAATCTATATTAACATAATACATTTATACAGTAAAAAAGGTTATTTATTGTCTAAATTTGACTTTGACTGGAAATGTATTGAATTTTAATGTATTTATTTGTGTATTTTACTAAATGCAAGTGTGTGCTGTTAGTATGCAGTAAGAGATCATCATGTGTAAGATTTAGATCATACTTGTGAGTTGAGATGACAGTCAGCTGCCGTGAGACAGAAGTATTGGTTCAGAGAGGAATGTCAGCAAAAACCTGGCACTTTGGCTTCTGTGTGTTTCCTCTCCATTGCCTCTTCCCCTGCTTGTGCTTGTATTTTAACAAGGTCGTGTTGCATTTGTGCTGCGACAGACAGACTGCAGGCCAATTAGATGCATATACTGTCACACCAAAGGCTGCTGTAGGGGTCTGAAATGTCGAAAATGTATTCATGCTAATGTTACAAAAACATACTTAAATAAACAATGTCAGATGCTCTTTGTCTTTTGTCACATTGTTGGTTTACTCAGCGAGGTAGCATTTGAATGTGGTTGTGGTTAGCAATATATCCGGGAGTTACAGGATTGTTTTTCTCTGTCTTTCTCTCTTTCTCTTTCTCTTTCTCTTTCTCTCTTTCTCTCTCTTTTTTTCTTTTTTTTTTTTTAAATAAAGTCATCTATGAGATCATTTTTAAGGGCAATTTATAAGACAACACTAGCTAGTAGTAGTAATAGAAACTCCATAACTTGTTTGTGTTTTTTTTTAGTTAAAATATTTGACAAAGTACATAACCAGGTAGTGTTCTAAACCATCACCTTACTGTAGCCCAATTCACAACAGTTTGCTAAGCTTATAATAATGCTTTCTAATTTTAGTGGTGGGTATGGGTAGGTTTTCATTGGCACTACATCATTACGTGAAGTCTGTATAGCAAGTATAGGCTATCGTCTCATTCACCTGTGAGGATCCTGCAGGCGAGAGATCGAGGGATAGCCTTTTCTTATAGCTGCTGGAATACTTGCGTGCCATGAAATCTTTTTGTTGGCAGATTGTAATCTGAAAAGGATTATATGAAACATGTGAATTAAGTCCAATTATTATAAAATTTCCAGTTTTAAATTTGCTTGTGATTACAGATAGCTTGGGATTACATAAGATTTAAATTTGAAAGACATCATGTCCACTCGGGATTGTGTTCCTGGGTGGGTGGGTATGGGGGGGTTCCCCTGACTAGAATCCATCGCTGGGCTCTTAGAATCATTTTAACCTTATGACAAAACTTACAGACTGCAGCTTTAAACAGGTTAGCTGCTTTTCACATAATTGTTTTCTGTGGGAAATTTTCAAGTCATTTGTTTTCATTTCAGCCAGTAACACTGCCTCTGCTTTAAACTCTAGGATTAGTCTGATGTAAGAATTATTAAACCACAATTTTAATCTTCTTTTACCCACAAAATTATGTATTCTAACAGTGTTACACTTTTGTCCATTGCACTGAAGATCTGAAGATGATCATTAATATCTAGAAGTATAACATTTCACGTAACTCCTTTTTTCCCCTTGGCAGCGGCTTTTCAGACCACATGATCCAGGACATTATCAGCACTTACATGGTTTTACCTAACAGGATCACTGTACCACTGATAGATGAGGTTGAACTGGCACAGCTCCGTTTCCCTGTGCCAAAGGTAAGTACACACACTCACAATTCTCAATAAACCCTACCAAAAACCATAAACCCTTTATTCATATTAATATTCATTAACCTCTTATTGTCTTTTGCTATATTCGTTCTCACAATCATTAGGGAGTTCTAAGGATTCATTTTCTTGAAGCTCAGAATCTGGAAGCTAAGGATACATATCTGGGCGGGCTGATCAAAGGCAAGTCTGACCCCTATGGCATGCTGCTGGTCAGCAATCAGCTCTTTAGAAGCAAGACCATCAAAGAATGTCTGCACCCCAAATGGAATGAGGTGTATGAGGTAAATACACACACACACACACACACTATTAAGACTCATGCATATACACAGAAATGTGTTTCATCATCAGGCACTAGTATATGAACATTCGGGACAACATCTGGAAGTTGAGCTCTTCGATGAAGACCCAGATAAAGATGACTTCTTGGGCAGGTGCCACATTCGTTTATATCGCTGAAGCTTACAATATTATCAATTATAGAACTTTATAAAGATGTATAATGTTTTCTATTTTGTTCCAGTCTAATGATTGACTTGAGTGAACTTCATAAAGAACAGAAGGTTGATGAGGTAATGCAGTCACACTCTTGTTCTTGTTGAGATTCATTTACAACTCAGAATTGTCACCACCAGTTCTCTTTTACCACCCTCTCATTAAAGAACTGACTTTGAATTCCCAAAATTTTCCCAAGTTTTTTTAAACTCTTTTGTTTCAATTTTTGTATGCTTTTAACTCTCTGATGTATGAATTATTAAGCTACAGGAATGTTTGTTTTATTTTTTACTTCAGAACAGGAATATAATGATCATATTTTTAATAACTTAACTTAATTTAACTTAATTTTATCCTATTAATGTACTGACTTTGAGCTTCCATGTATTGATAATGAATTTTTTTTTTAAAGAAAAAAACATTTTGTCTTTTTTTTTTTTTTTTTTTGAACATTTAGTTTTTCATCATTGGTTTGGAATTAACTGAATGCCATTTTAGCTCATATCTGCCATTCCAGTGCATCAATTCCATTTTTCTCTGCAGTGGTTTGACTTGGAGGAAGTTACTACAGGCAAACTTCATCTGAGATTAGAGTGGCTGTCAATGTACCCGAGTGCTGAGAAACTAGATCAAGTATGTGTGCGCATGTCCTACTCCTGTTTTTTATACCGTAAAAGCTATATTGTCGTTTATCCAAAACCTACCTCTAAACCTACCCCTCACACAAAACGTTATATGCTTGTTTATTTATAAGCCGAAACATGTCAAAAATAACTGGTTTTATTATCCTTGTGGCCACATTTGGTCTCTATAATATAGGGAATACTAGATATACACATTTACTGTACAATCACTGAAAGACACTGACATGATTAAACATACTAACTAATATTTTTGTCATCATCATTTGTTCTTTTCTATCTTACTAGGTATTAAGGAGCATAAGGGCTAATGACAATCTTTCCTCTGCTCTGCTAGTTGTTTATCTCGACTCGGCCAGTAATTTGCCGGTAAGAACAGTGATCTGTCTGAAAATCTGCCTTAGGACAATATTTTCTGATGTCCTGCGGCAGATACATGTTTAACTTTTTTTTTTCTCTTTAATTTTTCTGCTTTAATGAAAAGTGTTACTTTTGTTCTGAAATAATCTACTTTGATATGAATACAAAACAAGCTGCAGTTTTACACACCCTATTGATTTATGTACATGCACTGATATTGTTCCCCAGGCTGTATCTTGCAAGGTGCAATTATCGTCTTGTTTCCTCCTAAAGATATTATTCACCCAAATATGAAACATCTATCATCATTTACTCACCCCATGTCGTTCCAAACCCTGCTTTCTTCTGCAGATCATATTTTGTAGTATAACTATTTTTGTGTGTATAATAAAAGTGAGTGGAATTTGTGGGCTGAACATTATTTTAAGGAAAGTTCGGTATTTAAATGCAATGAATTTTGTGGCCATAGAATTATGTAGTATTAGTTTGCAATGCCTGATATAAAGTGCAAATGTTTTACATTGTGCCTTCCTCCTCTACTGTAAGAGTGTCTTTGAGGGCAGCTTTGGCTGTGGAAACCTAAAGGAGAGGAGGGCCTCTGGTCTAGTCTTTTGTGAGAACCCTGACTCTCTCTATAGAACGTTATTTGTGAGTTTGCCAGTAATCTGCATCCTGGTTCTCCTGATATAGCTGTAGCTGTTTATCTAACATTGCGTGTAAACATTGCTGTATTTTAGTAACAAACAACACAGAGAACGTTGATCTGATGCATGCAAACTGCCCCTTTTGCCTGTTAGGCATGTGTGGCTTGTAATTGTCATCCAATAAAGTATGAACATCACATTTCTTAGATCATTGCCCCATTCGATACTACTCAGGAACTAATTATGTATATATATTTTTATTACATATATTTCAGACTATCAGAAGCTTTAAATGCTGTATATAGCTTTCGTTCACCCATTTATTTTTACAGCCGTATTAAGTCACGTGATTGATCTAAAAACAGCTTGTTCATTCTTTGACATATGATTGATGTTTCCTGATCTAGACTTAATAAGCAGCCTAAAGAGATCTGACATTTCTCTTTTTGTTCCTGCCAGTCTTTTTTTTTTTTTTTTGGAAGAAATCTGTTCGGCTGGACCAATCAAACTTTCATTCTTGCATGTCCTCATTCTTGCTGTATATTAACTTTAATATTCTCAATTTCTCTCAATACTTCCCTTGGAAAGACCAATCCTCTTGACTTTAACCCTGATGGCCCCAAACCCCCTTATAAAGGCCTGAAGGTACATTGAGATGTATGCATGCCGTTTATACCGTGACATGCATAACAAACACTGCATCTTGACCCCAAGCATGATTTCATGTCTTTTATCATTTGCTCCATTCTTTTGTGATTTTAGATTATTTCTTAATTGCTTCTCTTGTGCGTTCTTCCCTCATGAACCATTACATTCTTAAAATTTAGCAGATGTCACAGAACTATTTCCTTTTATTTCCTGTTTTCCCCATTATACTTATCATTTTTAAAATATACTATATTATAATAAATATACTATTATATAAGTGATTTATTGATTTATTTATGTCTTTATTGAATTAAAAAAATGCTTTGCTCCTTACTACTGCTCTGTTGAAACTGTTATTTCAAACTCATCTTTGAAAATGGAAAAATCTGCAGCAGTAGTAAGGAACATAACTTTTAAAAGGGTAAATGAGCTTTGGTGTAATTATGATTAACTAAGCTAGTATAATCAGCTCATGTTACCAAAGAGCTGAAGTACAGTAGATTTAGTTGATTGTCAAAAGAGACTGTCATATTTGATATATCATATCAAACTGTTCAGTTGAATGTTTTGTTATTTTTTCAGCAGTCTGGGAAAAAAGTGAGCACAGATCCAAATCCTTTTGTCAAACTGACTGTGGGACAAAAGATGTACACAAGCAAGGTAACATTCATTAATCAGGTCCAATCTGTTCCAAGACACATATACTGTAAAATTCTCATGTATCTACTCTTGTTTTGCTCCTGATTTACAGGTGAGGTATAAAACCAGTGAGCCACTGTGGGAGGAGGCTTTTCACTTCCTTATCAACAACCCCCGCTCTCAGGAACTGGAAATCGAGGTATTCTAGAAGAGAACAAAGTTACTAAGATAATGTTAATTTGCGTGAGTGTAATGTAGTTTACACTGGGGGTTCAAAAGTTTGGGATTTTAAAACAAAACAAAACCTTGATTTCACATGGACATTTATTATTCCTATCAAAAACATTTAAAACCATTCAACAGTAATGTATCTCATCAGGGTCAAACGTATTGCTATAATGATATACTGTTCTTTTTGAGAACTCCTCAAAAGATTGTAGACAGCGTGTTCCTGTTGGGTTTTGTATTTGTAAAAAATTAACTGTCATGCATGCATGTTGTTTGTGTGTTTTAGGTGAAGGATAGTAAGCACAAGTGCTCTCTGGGTAGTTTGCGGTTAGCGATTGCTTCTCTCCTGAAGGAGGCGGACATGACACTGAATCAGCAGTTCTCCCTGCAGAGCTCTGGACCCAACAGCGCCCTCAAACTCAAAATGGCTCTCAGGGTTGGTGCATCTGTGTGCTATCAAAAGATATTGTCTAATTTTTGTGAGTATGTTTTAAGGGAGCGCTGTAGGAGTGATGGGGGGAGGGGGTTAGTGGTTGCTGATTTTATTAATTAAGAAGCCATTAGGAAGCAATACAGAGCATGTAAAATACACCAACATTTTCTGGAAACACAACAAGCATATTGCGGAGAACAACAATAACAAAAATAAATAGCTTAGAGTGAGAACACTGCATAGCCCATAAACCAGGACATTAGACTACACATGGGAAATACACTAACGATTAAACAAACAAACAAACAAAAATTTTATTTATTTTTTTCAAAACATTCATGGTATGTCTAAGTGGATTCGGAAACGCCTTTAGTGCATCTGCACCTGGCACTTTAGGCCATGCACTTAGATCATTAAAATAGGGCCCTATGTCACACATAACACTCAGGTGACTAATATTTTACAAATATTCTGCATGGCAGTGATAGATCAACAAGCACACCGTGTCATATAACAGTCCGTATCTAACCTTATGAAGACTTTGACACTACAAACATAATCATGTTGTTTTTTTAAGAAGCAGCATGCTCAAATACACACTCTTCGTGTGTCAGATCTTGTCGGTTTATAATACAACTCACACCTCAAATATAATCAAATCTCTTTTCATACTCAAATCCCAAATATTTCAGTGGGCTAAAAATACACAGTATATAATAGTAAACATATTTTATTTATATAGATATACATGTGTTTGTGTTTGTATGTATATATTTATATATATTATTTATTTTATTTTTATTTTTTACCCAACACCAACACTTTCCGCACCTATGTGTGTGCATTCAGCACTTTTGTCAGTGTGTTTTTTAACCATATAAATCTGTTTTGTGTAAACAGGTCCTCTGTTTAGAGAAGGAGGTCACATCCAGCCAGCCGTCTTCTGTCCGGGTCAGACACAGTAGTCAGAATAACTCTTGCGTGTCTCCTCAACCTCAAACAGCCACCACTAGCACCAGCGACCCCACAGTCATCCAGCCATCAGAAAACCCATCTTGTACCCTCACACCGGACACCCCTCAAGGGAAAAGAGGATCAGACGGCTCCCCGGTGCGGCTAGCAAAGGCAGGCCGTAGCGTCTCCAGTCTGGAGATAAGCAGCTCGCACAAACATCAGTCTCACAGAGACTCTACACCTAGTCTAGCATCTGACATATCGCTGCCCTCTGCCACACTTGAACTGCAGCACAGGTTACAGCAGCTACAAAAGTGAGTCTATATCCACTGCTTCACTATGTGCGGAAGTCATTTGGGTTTTGTTTTTTTCTCGTCAGTGCAGTTCCATTTTGTTGAAAGCAACACTGGTGACTTCTTTGTGTGTGTGTGAGAAACCCTAAAAGCCAAAACAGCCAAAAGTAAGGCACAAGCAGTACCCAGTGCAGTGTGAACAGCCCAGTGAACAACACAACATGGCTGACTGGATAGCACTGAGCAGATTGGTCTTCTGAGCCACCCAGACCTATTTGAACAGCAAAACAGTGGGAAGCGTGACAAGACCCGTTTGTATTTGTCTCTGATTCCCTGTGGCATCCGTGCTTGCTCAGATAGTTGAAACTGTATTAAATAGCCTCAACAGTCTAAGCCACACGGAGGAAAACTGGACAGCACACTGAAAACACAGACATAAAGTAGAAGGATTTTTTTTATGAAAAAGAAAATCCCCATATTTAAAAAAAAAAAAAAACATGAATTAACTCAAACTGGAGGATTTTGGCAGAAATATTGCATATTCCTGCTAAATATTTTAGAATACTGTTCAGACGGTTGGAGTCAGAATCATTTATCAAAAGTGACAGTGCAGACATCTGTAATGTTAAAAAAAAGCATTATTTCTAATAAATCCTGTTTTTTCTTTTAACTTCCTGTGAATTAAAGAATCCTGGGGATAATGGGATGCTTAAAAATCAACTTTGCCATCACAGGAATGCATGTCATTTCAGCATATATCCAAAAAACCTAAATATAATATACTAGTTTTACTGTATTTTTAATCAAATACATGCAGCATAGGTAGATTTTAAATACCAGAAGATATCCAGGGGGTTGAATGAGAAAGGTTGAAAAGCTCAAAAGTACTTTCATTTTTATAATTAAAGTCAATTTAATTTGAAATGGTGTCAGATAAACTTGCTGTTTTTCTGTTACAGCGGCTCTGGTCTGAATCAGTATCCACTCGGTGAAGTCCAGCTCACTATCCGACACAGCTCACAAAGGAATAAACTTATTGTAGTGGTTCATGCCTGCAGGTGAGACTGCCTCATTCATATTAAAGGAATAGTTTCCCCCCCAAAAATGAAAATTCTGTCATCATTTACTAGTAGTTCCAATTCTGTATGAATTTCTTTGTTCTGCCGAACACAAAGATATTTGTCTGTTTTGGGTCACCACTGACTTTCCTAGTATGTTTTCCTACTCTGGAAGTCAATGGTGACCCAAAATAGCCTGGTTACAAACTTTCCTCAGAATATCTTTGTGTTCATTTTTGGGCGGACATGGGTTTGAATTTGTATAAATCTAATGCAGCGAGTCATTAAGAAAATACTTATTTTGCTTTTGTGTGAATATGTGTTTCCTTGTGTCAGAAACCTCATTGCATTGTCTAAAGATGGTTCAGACCCATACATCCGCCTGTACCTGTTACCAGACAAGAGCCGGAGTGGCCGCAGAAAAACCAGCACACTCAAAAAGAGGCTCAATCCTATCTACGACCAGTCGTAAGAAACACACTAAACACACGGACCATTTCAAAATATTGTTCTTTAATGGTACAAAACACCATGTAAAATAGATGTACAATTTAGCAAACTTTTAAAAAGATTTCTTATGGAAAAAAATCACTTTACAAAGAATGTATGTTCTAGACCTAAGGATGTCTTTACAGTTGCAAGAAAAAGTATGTGAACCCTTTGGAATTATACAGATTTCTGCACAGATAGTTCATAAAATGTGGTCTGATCTTCATCTAAGTCACAACAATAGACAATCACTGTCTGCTTAAACTAACACCGCATAAATAATGATATGTTTTCATGTTTTTATTGAACACACCATGTAAACATTTACAGTGCAGGTGGAAAAAGTATGTGAACCTCTAGACTAATGACATCTCCAAGAGCTAATTGGAGTCAGAAGTGAGCCAACTGGAGTCCAATCAATGAGATGAGATTGGAGGTGTTGGTTAAGGCTGCCCTGCCCTATAAAAAACAC
>JAUMHP010000285.1:2510471-2528287 GCA_032361065.1 Enteromius trimaculatus
GGCAGCTGTGTTAAGGCAGGTTGGAGCTAAACTCTGCAGGACACCGGCCCTCCAGGACCGAAGTTGGTGACCCCTGCCTTAAGGGATCCTAAGAGACCGTTTTCAAAGATTACTTACCTGTGATACTCACCTGTAATTACTTACCAGTGCTGAAGTGATGGAGATTCCAGTTCCAACATTGTTCCAGCATCTAATGGTTGAACACCTGTTGCCTTACCGGCTGACTCATCAGAATGCCCGCTGTTCAGGATCTCACCTGCAAACTCAGTTAAGTCTTCCAACACAACTAATCTGTTGTTTGTTCATGGGGTTCAGACGGCGAAGAGGACATTAACTGGATGCAGGAGAGAAAAGGATCTACCACAGCCCTGAGAATTTTTCACACCCACTTGTGATCCGGAGATCGCCACACTATGCAGATAGTGTCCCTTTACTTTCAGTGTTTTCCCCACCTTCTAAGTTACTTCCCTTCCTAACCTTATGGAAAAGTAAAACTTATGATTGACTCTCATTTTGTCTCGCTGGTTTTCAGTCTGGGCATTACAGGTATGGTAAAAATGTATATAAAATATGTTATTTGTGTATATTTCAAAATTTATTTGCATTGAAGTATTATCTCACCTTCAGTGTACCCATCTGATGTGAGCCATACATGTGAAACCAAAAGCGCAGATGACATATACCGACACTCGCAGGGAACTCCTGCAGGCTTATGAATCTGGCGATATCTCCTTTTCTCTGAGCACTGGAGTTCACGTACAGATACCCTCCTCCTCCATCTGAAAGAGTAAACCAAATGTCACCTACACTATATTAAATATTACCTTTAGCAAAGATGTCTGCTACAATTATCTACATGAATAAAACACACATTAGCATGTAAAGTAAAAAAAAGACTTAAATTTAAATGTTCACAAGCATTAAAACCTACAACATAAAATCTATAAAAAAAAAAAGAAGTGAATTTTTCTTTTGCAATACTTTTACACTACTGCACCCCTACAAATATTAGAAACAATTTCTTATCTTGTCAAAAATTAAATGATATTATTAAAGTATTATGATAGAGATTGTAACAACAAACTCCTCCACGGCTTTACTCAAAAGATACAGTTTGCAGCAAGACTCTTTGTCTGGCATGAAAAATCAATAGTAGGTTCAGTAAATTGATCACCTTTTAGAGGGCAGACTCATTTTCACAATTAAAATAATGTACACTTAATGCTTTTACTGAGAGACACTGATCTTTCAGCAGAACCGGACATGAGTATATGAGGGGCAAAAATCCAGATCTTAATTACATCCACTGATGAAGTAGCTGCAAAATGTCTTTTTGTGATGGATTTTTCTGACCTTCAACCCCTTGGTTTTAAATCATGCAACGATTCATTACATGATTCAGATGGCTGGCTTTAATTTTAGAGAATCCACATCTTATATTCGTGGGAATCTTGTACAATTTTTTTGTTATTTTATCCGCAGATATTTACAAAAACTAGAAAAGTTTGGACTTAGATTCACATGTGGCTTGTTTGGATTGAGATATTATCAAGCCGTCTGTTACACTGTTTAATGGAGGTAAGAAGATTCAAATCAATACAATCTGTGTGATCCACAGGTGCTGTCAAATCTCAGCCAATCAGAAAGACACACTCATTATGACACATAATGAAAATATTTTGTTTTTAGAAATGCACTTTTTCAAATTACTGAAAGCAAAATAAAGACTTCAATATGTCACTTTTTTGTTATATGTGTGTGTGTGTTTATTGGTCATATTTATATTAGCCAGGTGATTGAAGTTCATTCTGAAGATTAGATTTTACTAACCGAGGCTGTGGTCAGCTGAGGGTCCTGTCCCATTACGCATTCTGCCATAGCCTATATCCCAATCAAAGTCATCGTGAGGATCCTGAGACAGGTGACAGGTCTCTTGCCAATGGCCGCCAGGCATATCAAAATTACAAGCTCCTGGAACATGTACTAACAGAGCACATAAACAGTTGAAATTTTAGCTCCATAGATATTGAGTAGTTCATTTCTAAAACAAAAATTTACAGATAATGTATCGCCATCAAGAATGTTCATGTCTTTCTTTCTTCAGTCATAAAGGATATGTCTCTGGAGGAATACATTTCAGGATTTCCCTCCATTTAATGCCGTTTACACACCGCTTCAAAGGACTCTAAACCATCCCAGCCAAGGAAGAAGGTTCTTATCTAGAAAAAGATTGGTTATTTTCTAAAAGAAATTACAATTTATATACTTTTAACCTAAAATCATGATGTAGGATGATTTAGGATGATGAGGAGCATTTGAGGTTAAAAGTATATTAATTTCTAATGTATTTTAGAAAATAACAGATAGTTTCGCTAGATAAGACCTTTCTTTCTCGACTGGGATGGTTTATAGCCCTTTGAAGCTGCATTTAAACTGAGTTTAAACTCGGGGTCACCATAGAAGTCCATTATATGGAGAAAAATCCTAAAATGTTTTCCTCAAAAAACATACTTTTTTTACGACTGAATAAAGAAAAACATTCTAGATAAAAAGGGGGTACAATATCTGTAAATGTTTTTCTAGATGTTAATTACTCCTTTAATACCTATTTTTTATTTACATTATATCTATATTTCATTAAAGTCGGCATGAAACAGAAGTTGAGATAGTCCTTATTTCCTTAGTTTGACATATATTCGAGTGAAACAGTGTCTGAAATGGGAAGAGATGTAGGGGGCGGGGCTTGATTTCATCCTTTGGTAACTAATTGGATCGTTGGAAAATGGGCATTTTTCAATGATAGGTTTCTGAAGAGGCAGAGAGACAGACACCAATAGTCACGCCATTGCTCTTGACCGGAACAGAAGTCGTTGTTCTGAGGGGGAGGGGTGATTTACGTTTTTGATTAAAGATTATGAGGGCACATGAATTGAAAAAAAAAAAATCTGAAGCACATGGATAAGTTATACATAATAAACATTACAGTATTGCATTAAAAAAATTTAATTTTAATGCCGACTTTAATAGTCAAGAATTTTAAGGTTAGTGCAGATGTACTTACAGCAGTCAATCTCATCAGACTCGTCGGAACAGTCAGCTTTACCATCACACTCCAAATGATACTCAATACAGTCTCCATTATTACACACAAAATCTGTTACCGCAGGGCATGATCCAGGATGCACAGCTCCTGAAATACAAGGACACTTTTATCTCAATGATCTGAAACAGCAAAATTTTAAAAACACATGGTCCATGTATAACACAAATCATCATCTAACAATGAAGAGAATATAAAATCCAAATGACATGTGAAGTATGACCATATTCTACATCATTGCTCAAAAAAGCTATAAAATAGCATCCATCCAGAGCTTTTAAGTTTGGATATCATCAAATTCATTAAACGTAATATGACAGCAAAGTAAGATCATTCATGCTGTGCTGTTTAATTCTCTGAAACTTTGAGTTATTGTGCCACTGGGTGAGAAGTCTTTAAGTGGGAACAGAAATTCATTCCAAAGCACATATTCCCACAAAGAAATAGGTTGTAAAATGTCTTTGCTCCTCTTCACGGTTTGATAGAGCTAATTTATATACACTGTAGCATCCAAGTTATATAGTCTGTTATATTACACGCAGCTGTGAGTAACTGTAGCTTAGTTTAATTATTTAGGGTTCTGGTGAAACTTGCTGTAAAATTCAAAATCAAAAGAAATGCAAAAAGCATAATTTTCCTACAAATAAAATACATGATAAAAACACGAATGATCATTCTAATAATAACCATTGTATTTGTTAAAAACACACACACATACACAATGAATTATGCATTGCTCACACATTGTGTTTGATATCTTTGTGTTACACACACAGTCTAACTAAACGATCCAGAAGCTCAAGTGTAATTACTGTGATTTAGAAGTGCCAGTATGCAAATTAAATCTGACATTTTCCATGTCAAGCCTAAGAACCAAAAGAGGAACTTATTCTGACTTTCATGTTGTTCCCTGATGGCTTGTCAGAATTAGCAAATCAATTCTCATCCAATTAAATGGTGGTACTGCTTTCCATCAGGCGCTGCTAAGCACAACCCTCAGAGCCCTGAGCTGGTCAAGCTTATGCATGACAGTTAAGCAAAAAAACGACTCATGGGAAATAAATGTGAGGATGAAAACTGGATGCATTGTTGCGTCCCTCTGAGCATCACTGCTCACACTAGACAAACTCTCCTGCAGCTTTCCGCAGAACACGTCTTAAGCTTACATTTGTATTCATGCTCACATCAGCTGAGCTAGTCAGATTCCAGCTTGTTTAAAGCTGTATTAACAATAAGAATAGAAATCAATTACCTTGAATGAAAAAAGAGCACTTACGTGGTGCACAGTCAACAAACTGCAAGTCGTCCAGAGCCGCTCCACCACTCACATCTTGTGTTCGAACTGCCTCGAATATGAGAATAAAGTTCCTCAGGCTCTTCAGAGATACCTCCGCTTTTCTCCATTCCCTTTGCATCTGCCGCTCTATCCAAACCTGCCTCAGTTCATTTTCTGTCTGTCCGTCACATATGCAGAAAAGGTTCTTATAAGCCCTCATAATCTTTAATGAATACTCCCCACAGCAAACAGAAAACAATCCAATGATCCAATCAGTTCCCATTGTAAAAAAAAAAATGACTTTTTTTTTTTTTCATTTGGGTATGTCACAGTAGGCAAACAAGACAATCACATTTTCATTTTATGCTAAGTAAAAAACAAAAACAAAATAAGAGTTTACTCATTTTTAATAGTTCTTTAGTTTCGTATATTCATTACCTCCCAATGCTCCCCCCATTCCCACATGAACACATCCCCTTTCTATGGCAATTGTTTATTGCACATAAACCCTCTCGAGGTATGTTTCATAACACAAACTTGAAGTGCTAAATGGTTTATCTCGACTAGAATTCACACATAACACTGGACTGTAAAGTCATGTACTGTATGAACATGTCTCAGCAATTTGACATAACTTGCGTAATGCTAGTTTCATCTTATGTCAACAGAGCCATAAAGACCAACATACTTTCCCTGATTTAAGTGGCATATTCCAGTAACACTGTATATTTGCTTCACTTGGTAAGATCTAGTCATGTACCTTAATGAAGAGCCGGATGATTCCTGTGGCTTTTTCAGAAATGTAGTACCAGAAGGTGAGTTTACATACGGCACTAGACTCCTTCCACAAAGAACTTCTCATGTGAGCTTTATCACCCTTCAATCCTACAGGAGTGGCTGCCAGATATACAAAGTGGCCTGTGTCGAAAGAGACTGACAATTATTAATATCCATGTACAAGCTTTCATATCATCAGGTGCTCAAAACTACATCCTGAAAGCATTATTCAAGATTTAATGTCACACAAGATTTAAGGCAACACAGCTGTCTTGTAACAAACAAAACTTAACAGACTGATAAAAATCTGCATGAAGGTTTATTGTGCAAATTCCAGCTCTTCCATTGTTTAAGAAAACAAAGCAAGCATTTGTGGGAATCATCAGTCTAAAAAGCATGCATGCATGAATGTTTCAATTATTCACTGAAAATAGTACACTAAGGCAACTTCGATGTATTTTGTAATGTAACATTTTGATGCACTTATTCTAATCTGTCATAAAACCAAGTTTAGTCATACTGAAAATTGCAAACATATGAACCCCAAAAGAGATGTGATTGTGTATGCTATTGGAGTCAGAAATAATATGAAATATAAGACTGTCATCACGAATGGCTTTTCCACTTAATGTATCATTAATAGGATTTTGGGACTCATACAGTTCTGCTGGTGCTATAAAACTTTGCTTATGGATGGTGCAAAATATTACAAGCTCACACATGCTTTATTAAAAAAGATATCTTGCTGAGATAAAATGAAGCAGAGCATCAGATCAATAAAGGAGGCTACACTGAAGAGACAGGTGCTTGAAATCATAAAACCATTCCTAAGACTTCACAGCTTTCAAGATTTCACAGCTTAAAATAGAAATGTACATTTTAATTCCACCAGACCGCATGTCAATAAAAAAAGGAAGAGGAGGAGCCTAATCAGTCCTGGCAAACAAATACAAGTCATTGGGTCACCTCTATTTTTCCTCATTTTAGTTTGGATCTTGAGCCAAGCAGCGGTCAGCAAACCATGTTAATTTATCATTATTTACTATGACTGGATGGACAAGTGATCTTATTAAGTGTATATATTAAAGAATGTGACTCTGAACCACATTGCCATTGTTAAAGGTCATTTTTTTCAATTGAGAAATGAAATAAATAAGCTTTCCATGATGTATGCTTCGTTAGGATATGATGATATTCGGTCGAGATACATATATACATATATTTGAAAATCTGGAATCTAAAGGTGCAAAAACAAATAAATATTGAGAAAATTGCCATTAAATCTATTCAAATGAAATCTTTAGCAATGCATATTACTAATCAAAAATTAAGTTGTGATATATTTACGGAAATATGATCTTTATTTAATATCCTAATGATTTTTGGCCTTAAAGAAAAATCCATAATTTTGACCTCTGTTGGCTACAAATATATATCCATGGTACTTAACCCATGGTCCAGGGACCACCAGGAACCACAAATAAAAAAAAAACCTTATTTGAATGTTGAATGACTGGCACAACTATCATCTCATAGTGAGCATTCGACACATAAACAGAAGCAAAAATACACCTTAACCCTCCACAGGTATAATAATCCTACCAGTAATAACCAGACAGCAAACATCTATGATACTGTAAGCCAACATTTCCACAGAAACAAATTTCTTATTTCAAACATCTAGGTAGCAGGTGCAGGATAATTCTTGTTTATGAAGTAGTGTACAGAACACTATCTAAGTGAATACAGTTCCACTGGTATGGCAAATATGACAAATATGTTTCAGTTGGATCAGTGTGTTACTTTACAATATGTTTCTTATGAGGGTGTGAAGGTGGCTGTTTGGTTAGGCCTCCATGTGAGATGCATTTTATGTTGTTGGTATATAGTGAAGTCTTACCGCTTTCATTTTTAAGTGTGTGATCATGAGGTGGTCTATTCATATGAATGGAGCCAACTCCATGAGCCCAACTAAAGGTATCTGCTATGCTGCTTTTCCAACCACACTGCCCATGTTCAAATGAGCAGGACGTCCCACAATCCAGTTCATCCGTTGCATCTCCACAGTCATCAGTGAAGTCACATTTCTGCTCTTGTTTGTAGCAGTTGCCGTTGTTACACTGTAGAGAACCCTGTGGACAAGATCCTGTCAAATCACAAATAAATAAATATTTTAATTAATATTTTAATTAATCTAAATAAATCTTACTGCTATCAAGTTTTTGAACACAGTTCTTATATTTAAGTTTATTTTTATTTTAATAGCATTTTTATTATGTAATTAAAAGTAATAATTAGCTTTAAGTATTAAAGCATTAAGTACGCTGATTCTGCTTGCAAAATATAATGTGTACTCATGTTTTGTTTCAAGGAAGAAAAAAATATATTTTGCTACAGTTTCTTTACAGATCTTCTTTCTTTGAACGTGCTATTGGAAAACAATTAAGTACCAAAAAAAAAAAGAACAAAAAGGATGTCCATTGTCAATAGTAAAGCTCATAGATTGATTATGCATTTGTAGAGCAATGTTGTAAATTTACACTGATAGCTCTGCATGTACAAATGGCATAATTAGTGCAGCTGTACCTGGAAGTAACCGAAGAGTAGAGTCTTTCTCAAATATGTTGCTAAGAATACAGCCTGATGAGAAGGTGATGTCATCCAGGGAGATGTGAACTCTGGTATTAGGGCCCACCTTGCCTTCAAACATAATGCGGAAGTTGTCAGTAGACGAGAGAGGCAGTTCTCGTCTGCTCCAGTAGTTGCCTTGATTTCCAGAAAGGCTGAGTAAGAGTGAGCGGTTGGAGCTTGTAGACATGTACACATTCAGAGTGCCAATGCCTTCATCAGACATATGAACGTAAAAGACCATCTTGGAAATCAGACAAAAAAAAAGAATACGTTAGGCAATAATATACCAGTAGCAAGAATGCACAAATATGCTAATCAGAGCAGTGCAGATGTACTGAACAACAATTATTAGTTTAATTTTATCTATTCACCAGTTAATACTGAAGAACTTACATTTTAGATGCAATATTCTCAAATAGTTGATCTATTTCTGCTCAGCCAACATAAATGACTATTTTTTTTTAACAAATTAGTTAAGTGAATGAGTCAATGCCTTCCTCATAAAGATATTTATGTGTTTCTGCTGGTTTCGATCATTTAGATCGCTTGACAATGTAATACTATATTACAATCCACAAAATATTTAGGCTAATTCCATATAAACTCCAGTCTCAATACTAAACTAGCAAATCGGTTAAGCCAGTTCGCCATAACAGTGTAAAGATTTCTCTTGTATTGATTGATTTTGCTTGTTATGGTGGCTGATATTCTTCTTCTGTTCCTATTTGTATGTGTAAAGGACTCCTGTCAGAGTTTGACTAACCGGTGAGGCAGTGAAAGAGTTTGACCTTTCAGGATGAGACAATTGATTCTGTCACACACAAATTTGCTACTTTTACTGAGCACAAAACCCAAGATATAAAAACAACAACAACAACAACAACAAAATGCCAATGTTCCTAATTGTAATTTACAATATTAAAAACGTCTAACCAAGGCTGACAAGTAAACACAAAAACTCCTCCTCTTCAGCTGTTTCTTGTGATTGATTGATGTGTGCTGAATGGGAGGACAATGAAACGAGTCTCCATGGGCTAATTATCTCGCACGCACATACACACCTCTAAAAAGGGTGAACAGTCTGTCAAGTCAGAGGAGATACAGAAACATGATTGCCTTCACACAAACTGATGAGAGCTTTGAAAGGTGCTCCTCTTTCTATCACAGACATTGTGTGTGTGTGCTTGACAGGATGATTGAGTGCTGCCGGCTGGCTCAGTGACTGGGTTATGTGCTTCACAGTAACAGAGACAAATGCTGACATACACTTCCTCCCGCTATATTCAACAAAAGCTATGAATCCAGCAATGCATTTAATATCCATTGTGCGCTAATGATCTAATTGAAAAGATCAATGTACAAAGCCTTTCCTAAAACACAGATATTATTCAAATAAATTCCTCTGTGTTACCCAGGGCTGTCTCACCAGCTTGCTGTAGGGAGGTATGAGAAGACTTTGCAGCGCTAAAGCTCTTTTGGACCGGTAGATGATCGGCAGCTACATTGTAATATTTTGAGAGGTTACATGTACTGGGGGATTTTTTAAATGCACAGCAGGGAAGCAGAAACACTGCCGGCTCCTATTTTGGCTTCTGCTGAAAAAACATAATTATAAGTAGTATTACTATGAAACTGTGAAAGAACCAACCAGGAAAAAAGCCCAGATTTCAATGTTGACGTTCCAATACGTGAACCCAAGATCAAATTTATCATTATCATCTTTAGACAAAGAGCTTATTGTACTATAAAATCATTGACTGTAAAAAATTATACTTTAATCTTTCTAATCAAATCATAAGATTGAATTTAGTCAGCCTGTTTAAATTACACTTTCATAAACTTTCAAAAATCCTTTTTGAAAATGGGAACTAACAACTGTAAACTTCTGCAAACAGTTTTCAGAAGTTGTTGGTGGCATCTGCACCACAGATGCCAAAGACGCTGATCTTGTTAAAAAAATATCAGCCTTCCTTAAAAAAAAAAGTACCATGAACATAAAAGGCATCTACCACTGCTCAGGTCCATGAAAATGTCACAGTTATCAGTCCCGTATACAGTTTTTGTTTTTTTTACTTTTCTTAAAGTGTTTCCATTGTATTGTTCTGAATACAATGCAAGCACAAACTCATCCTGGACTTAAACACATAAAATGTCAGTGAGCACTTACTTTGCAATCTCTGCTGCAGGGGTGGAAAAGAGGTCCTACAATTCGGGCAATGTGTCCAGTTCTCTGTGGGAAGGACCCATCTAGATATAGGTAGTGGCCTAGTGGGTTGCGGACGGTGTGATCAGTAGATGGTCCAGTCCCATGTGTGTCCATATTTCCTGGTTTGATCAACCAATCAAAATCATCATCTCGACTCTGTCTCCAGGTGCAAAGGTCAAATTCAAAATTGCAGCGACCACTGAATCCCTCTGGCGAAAATAAAAAACATGAATATTGTTAAAGGGATGGTGAAAAAACAACAACAAAAAAAAGAAGTTTCAAAGAAGTTTGAAGTTTTTTTTTTGTTGTTTCACATAATTAATAAGCACAATATCAATTGGAAAAAAACATGAAGGTAGCGAATCACAGTATTTAAATTTTTGGGTTAGGTTAGGGTTAGGGTTGAACTATTCCATTAAAACAACCACAAATGCACATGGAAAATACATTAAATACGAATGCATACATTCAGTACAGTATATGAGGTGTAAAGTTATTCCAGACAAAAACATCTGTGTTGCAAGTGACAGGGAAGAGGATGGATTTGTTACTTACGGCATATGTAATGATTCTCATCAGAGCCATCTCCACAGTGATCAATAAAGTCACACAGGTTGTCCTCAGAGATACAGTGACCGTTGGCACAGATGAACTCGTTGTTGCGGCAAGGAAGATTAGACGCTATTGGAGGGGCACAGTCCACAAATGTCACGTCATCAACAACAACATCACCCATGTAGCTGATGCCTCGCTTGGCTCGAAGACCCACCTATTAATACATTCATAAACCAAAACATTCATGCTTTTAACCTGCAGTAATGTAGATCATCTGCTCCACAACACTTTCCATACAGCAGTGTAATCAAATGCACAGATCTAAAAGCACACGTTTACTGTAAGACACATGTCAGGTAAACAGACTAATGTGTTAAAAGCTAAAGGAAAGAACACAGAGATTGCAGTCAGTATTAACGAGTGAAATGGTCATGAAGTATCCAGCACAATGAAGAACTACATTTGTTAGATTGTTTATATATAAGAAGTGTTGATAAATATTAATGATGCAAGGGCCAGATGGAGAAAAGGTCATGATATTTCTGATCAAGCATGAACGGTCCAAACATCAGCTTGACACTTAACATTTTACCACACATTTCAGGAATACTAAACACAGTTCTCCAATCACATTCATAAAATGTAAATAATTTTCATAAATCCTTTTTTTTCACTTTTATTTTTTTATTTGAAGGATGTCTCTTACGCGTACCAAGGCTGCATTTATTTGCTCATATGTAAAAATACAGTAAAAATAGTAACACTGTGATACCTTTTCAGCATTTTTCCAAAGACAGAAACATTTCTGTTCTACAGAAAGAACATCATTTATTTAAAACAGGCCATTTTAGTAACATTATAAATGCATTTTAAGAGTTCATGCTTTCCTCGTAATTTATGAAAGAAAATGTATAATAAAGCAAATTTGGCGTGAGGTCTGGGGAGCGAGCCGGGAGAACGGCGAACTCCGAACCCTAATGGATAGATCCCTAGCGTGGGCTAAAGTTCGGTGTTCGGCTCGTTCACCGTCTGCCCCCTGGGAAAGGTGTGAATTAATGGAAAACGGCGGTGAAGGGGAGGAGGAGGGATGCAGAAAAAGCGAAATACATGGAAATAAAAACTGGGAGAATTTATAGTGAAGGGGAAATGATTTGATTGGGTGCGAATAAACGAGGGATGATTAGGAAACGGGCTGCCAGCCGGGTATGACTACTCGTTACACGATCCTCTCGAAACAATGTTATTTGTAAAACATCTACTTTATTGTTACTTTTACTCAGTTAAATGCATCCTAAATAAATATGTTGTTCTATTAAATTAATTTTTCTGACCTCAAATGTTTAAATGTTTGTCCCTGTTGGTCTATTTTTTATTTTATTTTATTTTTTGCTGTTGTCTAGGTACAGCTGGAGAACCAAAGGGAAAAAAGTACATTCAAAAACCTCTGTTTTCATTTATTTATTAATCCCTTACTCATACAGTATATAACAGAAACACTGACCTGGATGTTCTGACGGATTCCTATGAAGACCTCGCCCCGCCTCCAGCTGTAACCTTGGTTACCACTTTGAGACCAAACTTCATGTGTGACAGTGCCTGATTTGATAAAGACCTGCACATATAATTTCAAGGTTGTTTTGACAAACTGCAAACTGTTCTCTGGAAAATACTTCATAACAAACATTTTAGAATTTGAACACAACGAAAGACAAAATGAAGCATGAAATTTATTCTGTCACAATAATAATATGTTTTGATGTTTTCTAGGCATGGGTTACAAGCGCAGCAAATGAGTAACAATTATATTAATAATTTCTAGATAACTGCACCTGCAGCGTTCCAACGGTAAAGCCACTCATGTGATACCAGAACACAAGAGTACACTGGGGTCCTGTTATTTTAATGGGAACGGTCAAGAGATCAGTGCTATGACCATATCCTCCATTGGAGCTGTCCGCAAATATATACCAACCCCCTGAAGAACCACTGCAAAATGTACACATACACAGATGAGTACACAAAATAAAGCAGAAATCACACACCTGCATTTAAGCAAACCTGACCATGCATTTATAAATGAAAGCACCAACACATTCCAGCAAATGATGCTGTTTATTGCTCACAGTGTGTGGTCGTTAGCGGGTCTGTGGTTCTGCTCTCCATGATGAATACTCTCCCCTTGTCCTGTCTGCCAGCGAAAGGAATGAGGAGGAACAGGAGTAGCCGGGACACTTAAATACCATCCACACAGAGCATCACCTTCAAAATCACAATACTCCTTCACTGAGAACAGACAAAACAGTAGTATCAGAAGAAAGATGGATGATGGAGGGATGGATAGATAGTTTGGCATCAGTAAGATGTTGTTTTATACTCACCAGCACTGCATTTGTTTTATAACAAAAGGAACAATCGTACAGTAGCATTATTAAATAATATAACAATTTAAAATAACTGCACCGTTTGAAAAAATCATTGTAACATGCTGATTTGCTGCTAAAAAATATAAAATTTGTATTACTATCAGTCAGGATTCTTTGATGAGTTAAAAGCTATTATTTAAAAGAAAAACAGTGTGTGTTCTTTACTGTCACCTTTGATCAGTTTAATCACTTCTTGCTCAAAGTAATAACTTCTTTTCAAAAACAAACAAATATCTATTAACAGTTGGTAGAAGGACCGACAGATTCATACCACAGTGCTCTTCATCGGAGCTATCAGAGCAGTCTGGTTTGAAGTTACACACTTGACTGAGGCTCACACACTCTCTTGTAGTTGAGCACACAAACTGGTCAGGAGGGCAGCTATGAGAGGGTGCTGCTGACAAGGTGGACATGGGAGCAAAGGTGCTGGGCTCCTTTGAAGGCAATTCACCTACATATACAACGATATACCCACAAAAACACCTTAAAACCCAGAACTTTAAAATCCTGAAATGGGCAATTGGATCCATATTGATACCAATAAGAATGTCATTTGTTTTGTTTTGTTTTCATATAAAGCTATATAGCACTTTTACTTTACCATCATATGGCTGACAGCTAATGAAAGACAGATCATCTAAGGCAATGTCTCCTCTGAAGTCATCACCAACAGTCCCCTCCACTAAAATCTGTCGCAGCAAGAAAGAAAGAAAGAACATCCTCTCTTTATTTTGAATTCTGCACATTCTTCAGATGGCAAACAATTAACTAACAAGATTCTAAACATAAGTGTACTATAATGGGCATATCAAGTATATGTTTCAGACACATTAAAAGAGGATCACTTAATAATAAGGACCACTGCATCTGTAATAGAAATGTAGACTGTTAAGTGAACTACATCCAGCAGCTTGCTTGTGCTCGCACTCGTGCACTTGTAACATACAAGAGACTGAATGGCATTCAGTGTCTTTCCGTTTTCTGTTGGAAATAGATTGAAGTGATACTGTTAAAATAAAATAGATTTTTATAACATGCTAAACAACAAACTCCCTTGATTCTGTCACTCTGACAGCCCATTAGAGGACGGCCCTTTGTCTCTCAGGTATGTATCTCTAAATATTATTGGCCATTGTCATTCCCTGTGTCTACTTTGTGTCACAAAACACATCTTAATCAGTATATTGTTTTCTGTGAAGAAGCAAGATGATTTTCACATCAGCCTGCAAAACTACAAAAAAAACATTCCAGCCTGCAAAACTACTCAAAAATCTTATTCAGAGCTACATTTTCCCCCAAAACTTGCTTACCATGCATAATATATATATATATATATATATATTTTATTTATTTATTTATTTATTTTCTCTAAAAAATTAAAACATATACATCCACCTTGCTCACAAATTATTGCAGCACAATTTTTTTTGTCTGGACACACAAACAAGGTGTTTGTATCTGCACTACTTATCTGGAATGAACAGAAGTACATAATATAGATTATGATTTATATTTTAATAAGCTTGGAAAAGAATTTGTATTCCACTGTTCTACACTAAGCATGCATATGATTTCTCAGACTTTAGAGCATGCATTATCAACAGAGGGCATGTGTGAGCATAAAATTTAAAGCTGGAGCCGCCAGTTAATCAAATAATTCAGCACACAAGGACACCATTAGACTTGTACTCTGCAGTCCTCATAACTCCGATCAATAACTCACCTGAAAGTGGTGGGAGCTGTTGATCAGCAGTGTCTTCCTGTGCCAGAAGTTGCCTTGGTCACCATAGCGAACCCACAACAAGTTGCCCCGGCCACTGTTACGTGTGCGCTTGTACACTGCCAAACGAAGCACATGCTGGCCAAACATGTGATAGTGGAACCTAAAAGCACAGGGTGGTTTGGATTCAGGACCTTGGCGAGGAGTTTGGAGAAAAGGCCGACTGATAAGAACGGCCGTGTCTTTGAACTTTTGTGGGTCTGAAGATTCGATGTAGAGGAAGTGGCCATCCGCAGTGGCTCGTGTGTGGTCTTTCCATGGGCCTGTGTTGAAAGTTGGAGTGGGTCCATGGATCCGGGTCCAATCAAACATGTCTTCCTCGTGTTCCTGAGTCCAGCTACACAGGCCTTCCTCAAAGTCACACATTAGCTCCGGCGCTGATAGGAAAAGAAAAGATCACTGTAAACATGACTGCTAACGTCAAACAACATAAACTGCTTCAATGACCGTTTAAAACTCCACCAGTACTGACAGCAGTTTTCCTCGTCTGTTCCATCTCCACAGTCATCGATCAGGTCACAGATCTGGTAATAGTCCACACATGCTTTGCTCCGGCTACAGTGAAGGTGATTAGGAGTTGGGCACACGTCCACAGATTTGGGCAATGAGCAGTTATGGAACATAATATCATCTAGAGCGGAGACTCCTTCATACACAGCCAAGCTTAGTTTTGCAATTGAGATGTGGAAAGGTTTGGTCTGTCTGCCAATCTGGACAATTACAGGGTGCCACTGGTTGCCTTGGTTGTAAAGTGTTTGCCAAAGTATAGTGATGGTGTCTGAGCCCTCTATCACCATGTGCATATCAGCTGCACCAACAGAATGGCCAGAATTATAGTGCCTGAAAGGGACCATTTGAAATGCTGTAATTATGTTAATTATAAAAGCATGTATGAATTGTGTTATGAAACATCAAAGACATTTCTGGAATTTAATATGCAAAGTTTTTGTTTGTATCTTGATGTTTTGTACCTTGTATGTATTGTAATTGTTAGCAATCGTTATTAAAATCTAAAAAAAGAATCTTTAAAAATATATGGTAACACTTCAGAATAGGGGGTCAGAATAATGCATTAGTTAAGCATTATTTAATGGTTAATTTGTTCACAATTAAGCATTAGCTGAGCAAAGACACATTAGTAATTAATGATTAACCTAACATTTTAAGGTCCCAAATTATGCATTAGTTAAGCACAAATAATCTAGTAATTTATAATTAACATTTATGCATAAGTTAAGCATGAACACACATATAACTAATGATTACCTAAAATTATAGTAAGGGCATATTATCCATTATTTACAATTCATTAGTCATTTTAAAGACTATAAACAAGAAAAAACTATAAATACATTTATGCTATAAAAAATAAGCTTGTAATTAATAATTAACTGAATGTACATTAACCATATGTTATCTATTATGAACAACTTATTAAGACAAACACACACACACATACATACATATCTCTATATATCTCTCTCCATATTTTTATTTATTTATTGTTTATGTTAATATGTTTATTTACTGCTGGTTTGCAATATATGGCTAAAATATTGTAGTAAAGACTATTCGACCCCCTGTTCTAAATCTACATTATGAAACTTATTGAGTGATATTCAAGTTTATTGATTAGGATAAGGTAATAATTAAGAATAAACTACGATTAGTATAGTGCTAATAAATGGAATTTGACCCCCTATTCTAAAGTGAAACTTAAATCCTTATTAATAATGGCACCTATTGAATCATATTCAAGTTTATGACTTATGAATTGTAAATAATGGCTAATACGCCCTTACTATATGTTCAGAAAATCATTAGTTATGTACGTGTTCATGCTTAACTGATGCATAATTGTGAACAAGTTAATCATAAATTACTAGTTTATTTATGCTTAACTAATGCATAATTTGGGCCCTTAAAGTGTTAGGTTAATCGTTAATTACTAGTGTGTTTTTGCTAAATAATGCTTAATTGTAAGCAGATTAACCCTTAATTAATGCTTAACTAATGCCTCATTCTGGACCCTTAAAATAAAGTGTTACCAAATATACTGCAGTGAAGAATATTATTTTATTGGTGTTATTGCTTATAATTTGAAATATATATATATGTATATATATATATGTATATATATATAATGTAAAAAAATATTATAATTTAATTAAAGTAATAGTTCACTCGAAAAAAAAAAAAAAATCTATAAAATCTTGAAATAATTACACAAATTAAGATGTTTTTAAAGAGCTTTCTGACCCTGCATAGACCGCAATACAATTACCATGGCCAAAGAAGAGAAAGATAGAAAGGAATAACATGAGGGCGAGTAATTAATGACAGAATTTTTATTTTTGCGTGAGCTATTCCTTTAATTTTTCATTAATGTATTTTACTAGCTTGGAAAGAAATATTGCCAGAGCCTTACCAGAAGGTCATGACGCAATTTGAACTTGTTTGCTGGAATGTAGGGCTGCGCAGCAAAGCTTGCTGGGACAACCTGCTGCTCCTCTTGAAAATAAACATGAAGTGGCCTTAAAGGGGGAGAAAAAGAGATAGCAAAAATATTAACAAAAACCTGAAGATGCAAATGGCAATTACAGCCATTCCAGTAATTCCCACTTAATTTACAAAATCCCAGAGGCCAAGAATAATTTTCTATGGGGGGGGGGGGTGGGGGGAATAGGAAAAGCAGCACTATTTTTCTTTTTGAAAGCACTACATTTAAAATTTACTAGCCTAATATTCCCACAATTTGCATTCCCAGGTGATTTGTAGATAAATATTATAAGTTAAATGGGATTTTTAAAAAATGTTTTAACCCCAATGCAAACGTAGTAAAGAAATGCACATGGAATAAGTGGATGAGGTTTATAGGTCAGAGCTGCATTATTAACACCTTTTGGGAGTGAGAATAAATTTAATGTGAGAAAATAATTTCATGATTTATTTAGTCTGTGTATTTATGTCCTACGGTGGCCGAGAGAGCTCAACGTGCTGCAATTTAAAACTAGCACATGCAAACAGAAACAAATGGCTGCAACTTCTTCATCAGTTTGACAACACAG